>OZ026847.1:29040457-29300261 GCA_964023205.1 Lutraria lutraria
AAAGGGTGTCACTTCTGAGAGGTTGCACTGTACATTTTTCTATACATATACATGTACTAGTGTTATGGTTAGAGTGATTTTAGGTACATTGTGTTTACTAACTTGGTTTGGAAATTTCAGAAGTCATACCCTTGTATATAAACAGGCACTAGGTAATTACATCACACAAATGTTGTAAACTAGCTGTAGATGATGTAGTAAATAACCCCATTGTATTACAAACCTGTATAGAGAAATAGAAATATTTCAATTATGTTTATTAGTAAAACTGCATCTTCATCAACAAAACCGAACTTTCTGCTAAATTCAAACTAGAATGTATTATAACTCTATTCTCTATCTGACATGACTAATGCGATTTTTATGCCCCGCCATTCAAAATGGCAGAAGGGCTATGTGTTTCCCCTGTCTGTTTGTCAGTCCGTTCAAATCAAATCAAGAATTGGTTTTATATTTGATATGAATGTGTATGATGATATAATACTAGTATAGGTTCAGTTTGATTTCCATTAAAATACAATTATTTCATGGGAGTAATGCCCCCTTTTTAGCTCGCCTGAACACTATGTGCTCATAGTGAGCTTTTGTGATCACCTTGTTTACTTAGCTCTCAGGGGGGGGGGGGCATATATTTAGTTGTTCCTCTCATCCTGCCTTTAAAGATAAATTAGTACAAGGTAAGTCTCAAATATTCTAGTAAAAGTTTAATACTAAGATGAGACTACAGGTACAAACTCTCCAGAGCGGCCTTCTGTAGAACAACAACCTCTCTATAACAACACCTTCAAAATTTCCCTAAGCTGATATTCACTGTAAATTCAACCTCTGCCAAGCAACAACCTCTACTCTAAACAATATTTGCAGCTCCCACAGGGTGTTGCTTTACAGCGGTTGTACTGTAGTAGTATGAACCAGAAGTACTGTATAATGCAGCATACAGTCTAAAAAATTAGAATGTGATTACTTTTATTCCAAGTAACCACAAAAAAACTTGCTATGATGGTGATAAAAGTAATTGACTGTTGTTTAACATTTAGGCCAATTCGTCAGGAAGTCAATTAAAAATACAATGTACATTGTCTAAATGACAGTGGAAATACAAGACTTCTTTGATAATGCTAACTTGATTCCAGTTGGTTGATTTTTATGCCCCCACGCCCCGGCCATCCAAAATGGCGGAAGGGCTTTAAGTATTACCTCTGTCTGTCCTTTCATTTAAATTCTGGTTTCTGAGCAATAACTAAAGTATTTCATGGATTGCTTTCGTATTGTACATGAAGATGTATAATAATGATAAAATACAGGTCAAGGTAGACACCATCTGAATCCCCCTAGAGACCCTCAAAATTCACATGTGATGAAGCTGCCCAGCTGGCTAGAGGAAGGGGAATGGTTCTACACTGGAGTATACCTTGGGTCTTCCTTCACCATTTAAACTGGAAAGTTATCTATGACTGGCTCCTGGTCTGATGTTAAACCTAGAAGAAAACAAATCAGAATACATTTCATCAATACCATTTTGTTTTCAGCCGGGTACAAATATTCTGAGGATCGAGTGGTACAGGATGGAAAATTCATCACAAGCCGGGGTCCAGGACTTCTTTTGAATTTGCGTTGAAAATTGTTGAAGTTCTTGAAGGGGCTGAGAAATCTAAAAGCCTCGTGGGTCCCATGCTTTTGAAGATGTGAAGAAGTTGCCGAATAATGACATTTATTCTGTTTGGTGCATTTTTTACCCTTAAATCTGATCTGTTGTGTGTTTATTTATTTTGAATACTGATAAATCATGCAAGTATCATTCTAGTGATAAAATATTTTTGTTTATGCTTTTTTATAATCTTTTATTGTAATGATGTCTATCACAGATAAACTGATAGTCTTGCTAGGTTGAAGTATTTGTTGTTTTCCAGCATGTGTACTAGGATTGAAACCTGTATATTGATGTGTGGAAAAATACTCTACGCAGTCTTTTTTGTTGTAAATAAAATATTACTGTGTGAACGTCTATAGATATGAATTGAAGTGAAAATTCAATGTAGGTCGTGTATATTGTTGTTTGATGAGGCATAAAATAAAAAAAATATTGGTTTCCTCTAGAATGTTTACTATACATGTATCTCCGAACATTTGATAATAATTTTGTTGTCTGTTCTACTTGCCCTATACTGCTGTGGGATGTTAGTGGGAACATGGTACTGATTTGTTTGCCAAATTTACTTGTCATTTTAGCTGATCTTGTCTATTACAAGAAATACTTCTGTTGCTATTATACCTGGTCGGAAACAGTTGCTATTATACCTGGTCGGAAAGAAGCAGTTTCTGATTGGGGTGCTTAGCTTAACTTTTGTCTGAAAAGGGGGAGGGGTCACTTAGAGAATCTTTAAGTTCCCAGTACTACGGCCATGTATTTTGATACAAAAGGAACTTGTTTAACTCCACAGGAGTCTTATTTAACTTCCTGTATTTGTTATTGTTTAATAATAAATTGATACTTAGTATTCCTGATGTGAGTTTGTCTTTTGTTCCCATTTATTATGTCAAGAAAATTGCTGACAAAAACTTTATTTTTAGTTGAAACTCTGATTACCGGTAAGCTTGTAAAAGTAGTGTTAATGGTTAATTGACCTCAGAAAATAGGGAAGGTAGGTCAGTAAATGATCTTAATTCTTCTTTCTTAACACCTTGTACATGTATATGAATATAAGGTACAAATCATCCCCAAACATTGTCTTGCTTTTAATGTTACTTTCAAAAATTAAGGGTTGCCAAACCCGCTTCTGTGGTCCAGTGGTTAAGGTCACTGACTTCAAATCATTAAGTCATCAGCCCCACTACCAACCATATGTCTATTTGTAAACTTAAGGCAGTTACTTAAGTTGAATGGGAAAAGAGTGGAACGATAGTTAGATGAACTGTCTGCCTCATATGACTCTGACTGTTGAAAAGGGGCGTAAAACCCAATACATACAAGCAATGACTTGTATGTATGATGTATATGTTTCCTTGATAAAAGCAAAAATAAGGGTTGGCACCAAAGAAATGTGTCTATTTAATAATAAACATGCCTTTTTTGTTGCTTAATTGCAAAATAATTCACTGAACAAACTATTATAAACATTGCACATCTAATAAAACAGTATTGACATTAAAGCTGTTTGCTATGAAATCTGGTATATTATTTCTATATACACCAATAAAATAATCTGGAGTTCTGTCACTGCATGTGTTGTAGAGATGTAGATATACTGTAGTTCGGAAATACATGGATAAGATCTGCAAACAGTATAATTAGGCTCTTGAAAAACGTGTGTTAATACAAGCAGTTTAGTTGTCTTCATATTTATTAGATTGATGTTGGAGATATCTATGTAAAAACGAGCTGTACTAGCCCATCAGGTGTGGATGAGATAAAAGACCCTTAGTTTAGGTTGCGTTCACTAGGTGATGCATGCAGTTATTAATTTTTTAAACCAGCAATTTCAAAGAAACTTATTCAATACATAGTTCCCACAACTACAATATTTACCTCCCTTGTTTTGAATTGGCGGCCATTTTGAAAGTCAAATTTCTTATGTGTTTAATAGAAAAAAATAAAAAAGTGGTTATTAACAACTCAATTTACAAAATATAACTTAATCATGAAGTTGGAAAACCCTTAAGCATATCCGGTTTAAGAAAATGTAGTTGTCACATATGAAAATTTTATATTTAGAATTATCAGATCAAAAATATAAATATCCTCTATCAATGCTAGTCAAATTAGACTTTCAAGATGGCCGCCAAGGGAGGTAAATATTGTAGATGTGGGAACTATGTATACCAGATTAAACAGTGGATATACGGACAATTCTAAGATGCTTACTACACACTATACAGCTTACTTATAGCATGTTAATTTAGAACTTTGGTTTCTCCTACGTTCTAGTTCAGATAATTCTAATCTTGAAATAAAGCCGTTAAATCAGATTTATTAAATAATGCATGCTTTTGCAAACAATTTGTTCTACTTAAAAAATCTGGATGTGTTTAATGCAGGGGAGACAACTGCAATAGAAATATCAAATGCTCAAATCTAATTTGAGTTGCTTCTCTTTGATAAGAATAATTTCATTATTATATTCTTCCCTTCAAGGGCCTCCCAAGTCCCTATTGATCTTTTCAAATGATGTCACGCTCACTCTGTCTGGTAAAAATACACGTGAAGGTCACTTTGGGTAGGTTGCTGAATAAAATTGCTGCAAGCAACATATTTATATGTAGTGTATAGCGAACTCAGAAGTAGAATCTATCGATTAAATATAAAACGAACTGTTTTTGTAATTGTTTTACTACCAACATTAGTGTCAAATAACAGACAACGTCTCGAGAATTAACGTAATATATCGTCTACCTTCGTTTTAGATTTGTATTTAAGTAGACGAATTTAATTTTTTTCTGTAAAAGTGACCATGTCTAAGGGCAGGAAGTTGAAGATATATGTTACACGTCGTGTGCCACAGCCAGGACTGGACCTGTTGACAGACTATGATGTTACCTTCTGGGACAGTGATGAAGCTATACCTAAAGATGAACTTGTAAAGAACGTGGCAGGGATTGATGGCTTGTTCTGTTTGCTAACTGACCAAATAGACAAAGATGTTTTTGAAGCGGCCGGTAAGTTTTTTTTCTTAATATTTTGTTACAGTATGCTTTTGCTAGATCATAATGTAAAAGTACGAAAGTTTTTATACAAAACTTCCTTGTATAGAAAAGTCTGAATTTCATTTGGTAAATATTAAATGTAAAATTATTCAGTATATATATAGTGTATACTTCGGAACATTATCGTTTAATTTATTCGGCAAGCTAGACAGTTGGGTAAGCGCGAACATATACATTTGTACATACTTTATATTATTGTCTAGATCTATATAATTATGTAGTGTCACAGATATTGACCTATACTGTCTTGTTTTAATGATTTCTTCAATACATGTATGTAATCGTGACCTAATGATTATATAATGTCTACACAACACTTGTTTGTTTCTGGTAATTGACCTACCCTATAAAATTTTCCCGCGACCCTAGACTTCTTAGGCCTGTTCGAGAACCGATACCTATATAGACTAGAATATACATATAAGTACAGACATGGTATTATTATAATAACGGTTGTCATTTAAGTTCCTAATACCTAGCAATGTCTTCCTGGCCGTGTCTTCCGAATTGTGTATAAAAACTTTAAACCACACACTTTATACGTAGTTAATTATTTCGGCTTATCGGTATATGCTTGTAATATGATCAGATATGTTTAGTTCTTGGTGCGAACTATCCTATTTAATTATACCACTGTACAAGTTAGCAAGCAATCATGATCCTAGCGCGTGTACGTTTTATCTGTTGCCTTTTCCAGTTTAGTAATAACTGAAACCATTTTCATGAGTTATCAAGAATGCTATTACGAAATAATGTCCTGCTAATTAAACCCGGTACTTATATCAATATCGACGTATTCTGTGTGTAGCACATCGTGAGAGCTATTAACATGGTTCATGTATATGCTTGTAGATCCAATAACATTATGTAGTCTATACCTTGTTTCACGTTTTAAGTTTTGAATCGATTTGTTGAAACTGACTAATCAGCGTATGTGTGTGCTTGTATTCCATACATATCATCCGGACTGTACGCAAAATGGATCAATATTCAATGATTTCAACAAGCTGTTGGCCTGCGCTGCAATAAGTAGTCGATATACTGAATGACGAAGTGAAAATTTACATGCATACTGCCTGCGTATGTCCAGGAAATAACCACAGGCATATATGGACATATAACCCTACAATACATCGTTATATATTTTTTTCAATTATTGTAGCCATTGATAAGTATTGTAGTCTAAGAAATGGGTGTCGATCAAAGTCGAGCTCGCGCGGTTTAGCTCACAAATTGTAAGTGGCAAATATTGATTGGCCCCCGTATTGTCCACGTTTTTTAGGTAGAATTTTGACAGTAAACGATAAATTTCAGGTCCAAATTTACGAGTTGTTTCCACAATGTCAGTCGGGTACGAGCATATTGATACGGCAGAATGCCAGAGACGAGGGATACGTGTTTGTAACACTCCTAATGTATCTACAGACAGCGTGGCGGAACTCACCGTATCATTGTTACTGCTGACGTCTAGAAGACTTCTAGAAGGTAAGTTGCAATCGGAACTCCTTGGCGTTTGTCTAAAGAAAGGTGCGTATTTCTCACGGAAATGCCCGAGTAGTTACGATTGTGTAAGTTGCCGTTCGGAACGCCTCGTGCCATGAAGGAAAATGCGGGAGGTATTCCGGATGATGTATAAATAACGCTCCTCTCAATGTCACCTTTACTACTCCTTAGTAGTACATGTATTATACTGTTCTCATTCATGTTTCAAGTGATTATACTGGATTTAATCACCTTAGTATCGTTTTTACGGTAACTTGAATTCTCGAAATATACGCACACGAAGGTGAACACATGATATACTAACACTGTAACTCTAAACAAAGTAACGGTATAGTATGTATGGAATTATGTCTGGAACATAGTTAAGTGTAAACTTGTGTGCTTCGAGAATTATACTGCCCTGTATTTAAGATTATTAATTTGTTTATATTAACGCTCCTTCGCGATATGAATGTATGCACAAATGTACCGTAAGATAATTACTACGCACAAGTGACTACATGGCTCCAGGTGTAGTATTTCAACTATGCCGTCACATTTTCCAGGCAACCAATCTGACACCCACTTAATTGATGTAGCATCTATTATTAATTTATAGGTTTGTCATGCCTTGTGGTTGAAACCATTCTGTTAAGTCATTTTAAATTACAAGTATTTAATGTGTTTGTTATTTGTTTGAGAAATATACGTTGTACAAACAACCCGTGTTCTTTTTTATTACATTTACGTGGAACAGAGTTATATTTCATTTTAGCCTTGTTTTATGGCGGTTAAAGTGGTTAAACGTGCTTTGCATAAATATATTCCCCAACATAGATATAAACAGGATCTCCCTTCTTAACCGCTAGCGTAAGAGCTTTGCATTGTATAGATAAGTGCACGCGGATGTATTCAAAGTGTATTCAAGTTTCACGAAGATTTTATGTATGATTATTGTAATGATACACAATGCTGTTATATCCGATATGTATTGAGTTTTTCCTGTTTATCAGGATGCATTTAATTTCGTTGTATCAACATTTATATAAACGCGTTTGTGAATATCACGTCTAACTTAAAGGGAGATAAAACCTGAGCGAGTGTCCAGCTGTTAATTAAAGGGAGATAACTTGAAACTCGAATGCAATTCATTGTTGTTCACTCGACTGACTACTGATATAACTTGAATAACATACATGTAAATATGTAAAAGTTTTTTCTATTTCATTTATTTTTGTCTGAATTGAAAATGACAGTTTGCTGTCACGAACAGTGGCATCATTTTTTTACTAAACCATATTAAAGTCCAAACTTGTTATGGGATCACTGTGTTATCCTTGTATTGACTGGACAATTTTGACTGAATAACGGATAAAGGTGAACTCTGAGGAAATCACCTTCCAATGTCATGGTATTGAAACAAGTGCCACATCGACCTAATAACAGCTAGCACAGAAAATAGGTCTAAACCATCTAAATATGAATTATATTTCCTCAGGCAAATTATAGTGTCCTCATGAAAAAAATGTGTATAATATGGTAAAAATACATGACATATTGATTTCCAGGTGTGGCTGCTGTAAAGAATGGGGAGTGGGGGAAATGGAAACCTATGTGGCTGTGTGGTATAGAGCTGACACGTCGCACTGTTGGAATTCTTGGCCTTGGTCGTATTGGTTACGGCGTTGCTAGGCGACTGAAACCATTTGGTATCAAAGAAATTCTGTACCACGATGTCTGTCAAGTCTGTTACGCTGACGACATAGGTGCAAAGTTTGTTCCTTTTGAAACCATGGTTACGGAGTGTGATATCATTTGTATCTGCTGTAATCTTACGCCTCAAACTCACCATAAATTTAACAAAAATATCTTTAAAAAGATGAAGAAATCGGCCGTTCTGATTAACAGTGGACGAGGTGGAGTAATTAATCACGATGACTTGTATGATGCTCTTAAAGATGATGATATATATGCTGCGGGACTTGACGTCACAGAACCGGAACCACTTCCGTCGGATCACAAGCTTGTTTCCTTGCCGAATTGCTTAATTCTTCCGCATATGGGAAGTAACACGTGGGACTCGCGAAATCATATGTCAGAAACGGCTGCTAATAATATCATTGCCGTATTCAATGGCGAGAATGCACTGGGTGATGTACAATTGAGGGGGTGAATGCAAAAGCATGCATGTACCTAACTACATTTAGCAAAAATGTTGGGAAAGCGCATTTTTTTTAAATTTTGGAAAATCGTGTAATATTAAAAGATCATTGTTACATGAGATTGATATCTATTTAAGCAGTGATATTACAAAGTTTCCCATATTTTGCAGTATTTATACTATTGTTATAGCAAAAAATCATTTTTTCGTCACAAAATGTTATGCAAGAAATTAAGGTCCTAAGTCAATAAAAGCTTGTCGGGGTTTGCATTTAAGGCATGTTTAAGAGCTGCAAAACTTGAAAATTATGCCTTATAAACTTTATATTGTATTTCAAATATATTCAAAAAGGATTGAAAACGTTCTTAAGCTTTTTGTCATCTTAACATATGTTATGTTTTCACTTGAATACTTTATGCAACAGCATTAAAGTAGTTTCTTGAATTCTGATTACTATTAAAAGTCACTGCTTGAGATACTGAATAAACTATTAAAACATACCATTTAAAAGACCTGGATAATGGATAATGAACTGGGAAGGGACTGCACCATCTTTAATATTTAAACATCAGGAATAAGGATTTTTTGTGTTGCTTAGGTAGTTAATACTTATTCATTGATAAAACTCATTTTGCTATCTTGGTTTCAAGCAGTTTCTATCTATTTCTATGGAAAGATAATATGTAATATATATTTTTAGAAATATCGATGCTTAAAGTCATAGAAAATCTGTTAATGCAAGAAAACACCCATCTCCATCAAACAAAAAAAACCCCATATGTTTTGCCATTTTAAATCCTTTTGTGCCATTGGTTGCGCAAATTATAAGAAAATTATGTAAAATAAATATTAGTGAAATATAAAAAATATATACAGTTTGACATCTTAGCAATTTAGTGCTAAAAATTGCGAAAAAAATATAATTTTGTAAGTCGTGCATGCAAATGGTTTTCACAACATCAGATGTGTAAGTTTGTGCAAGAAATGACCTAAGTCCAAAATGATGAGTTAGGTTCAATATTGTATTGGCAAAATACCATTTTTAACTCTAAAACAGGACAATACATGGCAAGAGGAGAGTTAATCAGGTGGGAAATTGTCTGCTTCATGCAAAAAAGGTTCTAACTCAATTTTGACCAAAAGTGTAGTTAGGTATGGTTTTGCATGGATCCATTCAGTTGAAATAAAAACAAGTGCATCATTCATTGGGTATGTTTCTGATATGTTTCTTTTAAGTGAACGTTGGCATTATATTTATGTTCCATACTCGCGCATGAATCTCATATTCCCAGAGTTATCTGAATAAACGATATTCAAGAACTATTTTGTGTAACAAAAACTGTTAAACTTGAGTAGCTGACTGACTGATTACAATAAACAGGCCTTGTTACATAATACGCATTAACGTTGAACAAGCATGCTTCCATTGTGTATATAGTGCTTTTCGGGTAAACATTTTTGACAACTTGAATCTAGATTGTTGATGAATAATTATTGTGAATAGTTGTTTTGAATAGATTTTATACAATTATACATTTTTTTGGATTTAGTACCATGTTATGTCCAACACTGTATATATCTGATCTATGTATATATTTCTGTGTCATACATTATTACACTGCTGTTAAAATTAATACTGTATAAAAGTAAAAAGAAAACTACTACTGTATGTCACAAAAAGAAAGATCAAATGTTTTTGTCAATTATTTTCATTACCAATGTATGTATGTGAGATGAATTCATTGTGTAAACGGGTGTTAATTAAGATAGTGAATTTAAGATTACATACAGACACGAATGAATCGTTTTAAGTGAACCATCAGAAATGAGTCAACTTTTAGGCCTAATTAACCATTATATACCATTCTTTCAATGCGCTAGCTCCCTATGGGCTTAACTACAAACAAAATTGTATTGGATCATAGAATGCCGAAATGATATTCTGTTTGTAGTTTTTTTTCTTTTGGTATATTAAACTAAGTTTTTTCTGTATTGATATTTTTTTATTTCTGTAATAGATATATGCATACTGTTTGATTCATTGTTTTGTTTGGAGATTTCGTAAAATCGATCAAGGTCACGTCGTTTTGAATTGTAAATAGAACAAGGAAGTCGGCGCCAAACATGTCATGTGATATGTTATTTCGAAACAATTAAGTGCAGTACATGAAAAACACGGGAATGATTTGTGGAGTTCGTGCCAAGTATGAAGTCATTAAAAGGTGATTTATATCTTTTTATGAAAAAAACGTTTTACAAGTTTACAAGTTTATTGTTTTCACCTCAGCATAATACAATTACGAAATGAGGGTTACAATAAAATAAATACATAAATACAAATACTACAGTTGTATGGTTGAAAAAAGAGCATTCACAATGGTGGTAAGGAAAAAAAAAATATATATAAAAAAGCAAAAAAAAAACAATATAACGCGGTTTAGTCAGGTGGATTTTTAACAACTAATAATATTTTAGACAAAAATTTACATAGTTTTACAAGTTTCTTTTTATTTTCTGTATTCATGATATTTTGAAAAACAAATATATTAGGATTTTTAGTTAAAGACTGAGAAAGAACAGAATTTCTTTCATTATAAAAATACGTACAATGAAATAAATAATGAAATTCGTCGCCGATTTGATTTTTTGAGCATAATGTACACTTTCTATTATTGTATTCCTGTCCTAACCAACGTCCCTTTTCTATTGGTTAATAATTGTTACGCAATCTAAAGTCAATAAAGGATCTTAAACATTTTCCATCTAGAGTATCAAGATATTTTTCAAATTTGTGTTCTGTTTTATACATACGATAATTTAAATATTTGTTTGAAGAGTTTAAGTCAGCGTACCATTTTTGAACAAATTGTGATTTAAGAATAAGATCAAGCTTACTGAGAAGTAGAGTTTTCGATCCATTAAAATATTGATTCTGCCATATATAGCTGAGGCCACACTCATCAAATAATGTTTTAACAAATCTAAGCCATTCATAATTGTGAGAATTACTTGTGTAATCTTTAAACATTACTTTATATATAGTAGATGATAGTTTATTTTCTCCAGACAACATTTCATACCAAAAGCCAATCACTCTTTTCTTTATCGAAACGGATAACGGAAATCGGCCCAGGTCGCCGTATAACATTACATTTGGCGTACTACTTTTAACTTTTAAAATACGTTTGAGAAAATCTGTATGTACTTTTTCTATCATTGAGAGGTCGCCAAAACACCATATTTCACATCCGTATGTCAGAATGGGTAATATAGTATGATCAAATAGTTTAAGTTGGCATTCTATAGAGAGATCTAAGTTACGTGTTTTTTGGTAAAGACTAAATAGTGCTTTTTTTGCTTGTTCAACCACATGTTTCTTCATAGATGAAAACTTTCTGTTTTTATGAAAAATAACTCCTAAATATTTAAATTCATTTACAACATCAATCTTATTTCCTCTTATTTCTATGTGGCGTGGTCTATTTACCCTATCACCAAATACTATCACTTTAGTTTTACTATAGTTAATATGAAGTTTCCATGTATCACAGTAATTTGAGAATATGTTAAGTGAATTGTTCATCATTTCCTGAGAAGTAGCAAAGAAGACGGTATCATCGGCGTAAAGTAAAACAATTAGTTTCAAGTATACTTCTAAATCATGACTGTTAATGTCAAGGCTAGATGATCCATTAGAAAATAAATAGTGTTCTAAATCATTGAGATAAAGTGAGAAAAGTAGTGGGGACAAATTTTCACCCTGTCGTAGACCTTGGTAACATTGGAAAAAATCGGATTGTTCCCCATCAATTGAGACGCATGACTTTGCGCTATCATACATGTTTTTAATGACTCTTAACAATTTTCCAGATATACAATATTTAAGCAGTTTTGACCAGAGACCAAGGCGCCAAACAGAATCGAAAGCTTTTTGAAAATCTATAAAGGTGCAAAAAAGTTTTTTCTTATTATATTTATAATATTCAGACAACATATGTAAGATGAATACATTATCAATAGTAGAGTGACATTTGCGAAAACCAGCTTGATTACAGTTTAACAAATTGTTTGACTCAATGAATTTCGATAATCTCGTATTTAATACTGACGTAAAACATTTACCTAGGCAACTTAAGAGGGTTATTGGTCTGTAATTTTCAGGTGATTGAATATCTCCTTTATTCTTATATATTGGAACTACTGAGCCTGTCAGCCAAGAGTCAGGCATTATGCCACTATCGAATACCAAGTTAAACAGTTTTGAAAGTATGGGTAATAACGACTGGACAGAATTTTTCAGATATTCATTTATGATATTATCAACTCCAGCTGCCTTTCCATTCTTAATATCATTTATAGCATCAATTATTTCCTGATCAGATACTTTTGTATTTAGATCAGTTGTGATATCAATATTTGGAAACTCAACATTTGGTGGTGGATTGTCGTCATCGTTTTCAGCATTCAAATTCTTGAAAAATTGGTAAAATGCATTTAAGTCGAGATTGTTAGATTTTGTCTTCTTATTCAAACTGTTTATATAATTCCAATATCCTTTAGGATCTTTAGTTCTCATATTCTTTATCTTATTTCTACATGTTCTCTTATACTTAACAACATTTTTTCTAATGACCTTTTTGTACTCTTTATTAGAATTTATCATATCAGATTTATTTTGTGTATTTTTAGACAAATGATATTTTTTCCTACATCTGTGATAGTTTTTCCTAGCCGTTTTACATTCATTATTAAACCATTGCTTGTTATCACAGTGCCGTTTGGTGTCCTTGTGTTTTGAACCATGCATACGTACACCACATGTTTTTTCGGCAGCATCAATCAGCACTTCAGTTATTTCACTGTTAATATCATTTATATATTGCTTATTGACTACATTTGTTTCAGACATACTTTTAATGATATGTTCTAATGTTTCAGGATTAATATTTACTTCAAAGTTATGTATACAATCATTAGTCCACCGTTTTATACGTTTAATATTAGTATTTATATTTTCGGTAACATTATTTGGAATGATATTTATATCTATAGACACAGAACAGTGCTTATCAGATAAAAGTGGTGAAAAATCATCAACAGAAAAGCTAGATACTTGTTTAATCAGATTTGGTGAACAAATAGCATAATCAATAACAGACCTATCATCGCATGTGCAATTACCTATCATGCTGTCGTTAAAACATCGACCATTGAGAATTACAAGATTGTTACTTTTGCAGCGTTCTATAAGAATTCTGCCCATTCGATTACAATTAACATCTTGCGATTGCCTTTTGATTTGGAAATAGGGATGCTTTTGGATTTCAATATAGGCGTCAAAATCAAGTTCAGAACTAGAATAATTTTCTTGTAGATAAACAAAATATAAAGAAAATTTCCTTGTTTACTGGTTTCCGTTTGATAGCTGTATGTATACCAACCACGATATTTAAAGGGGCATGCCCTGGAACTGAAGCGTCTCAAATAACGATCAAATTGGTATTATTTTAATGCCTAAATCAATTAATGAAAACCCTATAAAATATTTACAAAACATTCCGCTAGTTTACTCAAAATACCATTTCAAGATTTACAAAACCTGCCGATTTCGGCTTTAGAAATTATTCGTCATTTTCACAACTCGACCCTTTCGGTCTCTGTCAAAACCGAAAATATCGCGGAAAAAATGTCAACAAACTGAAATGGGAAGTATTTCTCATGTTATGTTCACTTGAAAGGCAGCGCACATGCTCAGTTAAACTCCCAGACGTATCGGAAATATCGTTGTCGTCAATAAAAGGCTGTAAGCCTATTATTCAAACCGACATATAAATACCGACGCGCGCGTTATAGGGTCATTTTTTAGTGGAATTCTTCTTTGACTTTTCGGTAATAATTGGTTTTACAAGTGACAAATGCAATTTTGGTGTACGAAAAAAAAAGACAGCAGTTCCAGGGCATGTCCCTTTAACTAGAGATATATTTATATCTTACAAGTTGGTTCACATCATACCTACAGACAGATAATTATGACGTCATTGTCTTACTATATTGTAGGTTAATAATCAGCTATACGCTATTCTCTTGCGGTGTGACGCACATAATTTCTATGTTCGCTAATTCGATCGTTCGTCTGTACGTCCGTCTCTATGTCCATAGTTAGATCTATTTTATCCCTTTGTCGGCGTGATACACAATTAAGATCATGGTTTAAAACACCCAATCAGAATGAGTACATTTTCCAGAGCTAAATTTATTACCTCACCTCACATAGCCTTACTTATTCGACTTTCCGGTTGGCCGACTTAAATTAATCTCAATGCGGGACGGGGACATACCAAAATAAAAATGTCACGCTGTCATAAACATTCTAATTTGTCTGACAACATCAAGTAAAACTTTCTTTTCCTCGAGGTAAACGCCTCTTCAACGCCTCTGACCCTTGCAACGAACGTATTCCTTACCTTTGTAGTGATATTAGATTACTTTTTACCCGACCTAGAATATGATTGTTACCACCCACTGTATGAAGTTACGCAAACAAACGTACTTTTCAGGTGATTAAATTTCGAATCTATCATGATTCAAGCTATTTTTAGACATTGAAACGTAAGGCAACGAAATAAATAAAAAAGCACGCAAAAAGATAAAACATGACAAACAATAGGACAAAATGATGTATCTGTGAACTAGGAAATCATTTAGTTACGTCAATATGCCGATATCATCATCAATATAAGTAGTAACCTATTTACGTAAAACTTTCAATCAAGTTTAATATGTATTTAATTTACATAAAAGTATAAAAAGAGTGTTATTGGTTGAGAGATGGTTGATATGGATTTGTAACTGGGACACCAATCATCTTACGATGTACTTTGTGAATGTGTACCATTTCATTGTATTGGCAGCGAATATCTGTGACCTATGAAATTCCTGTTTAAGGTCCCAAATGTTCAAGTACGAAATTCACCGGCAAAACGTACCCTATGCACACAGCACTCCATTGCCGACTTACGCAGACATTTCCAACTAAGTGGCTTCAATCGGACAACAACATCACTTGACAATGACCTAGAAAACGTATGATCCGTGCAAAAAAATAATACATTTATAAAAAAGTTAAAGGGATGTTTTCACTAGAGAGTCAGGCTTTCGATTCTGAAATTTGACTGATTTGATTTAAAAATTTGATAAGAGATTGCCGAAATAGGGATATTTGTGTAACTTGAACTGAACGTATTAGATATTCACGAACAATATCAAAGACATACCTACTATATACATTTTGGTCAATGTTATGAAATTGTCTATATCATACCCTAAATAGTCAATATCAGATTATAGATATTGACATATCAAACCTTACACAGATGAGACACACGTAACCTCAAAGTATTAGGCAATTAGATTATATTGCTACTAAACAATATACAATATTTAATACACAAAATCGATCTATATTTTCTGTCGGCTGTTACTCTTTCCTCTTCTGTATTGCTACAAGAAATCCGTTGGGTCAATGACCTCTTACGATAAGTTACAATCGGCTGGGTAAAATGGAACAGCCGATCGTGTTTTATCGGAGTCAGTGTCAGTCTAAATACAGGTTATGGTTATGTTAAAGTCTACATTTAAGCACTCATGCTATGTTTTCTTAAGACCGAGAGGGTATAAAATATGTTCTTTAATTAGCATTAAACCATTCCGTAAATAACGTTATACTGAAGAAAAAACAAGTCATATTAATTTAAATCATAATAACGGTGGTTTGACTAATTATAGATCTCAATAATGAATCACAGCTGTTGAGAAATGATAAATATAGCGTCTGTCTTGAAATAGCTTATCTTCACGTTTGACTTATTGACGCATAATCTATTTATATGAAACCTTGAATAATTTATGTATATTTTTTGGGGGATTATTCTTATCCATTTCGGATATTTTTCACGTTTGTGTTAGGTAAATTTGGATTACCTACAAATGGATCCAAAAAGGTCTATCCGAAACCATGCTATATCCGAAGTCAATTTAGTTCTCCGTCGATTTGGATAATAGAGATTTAACTGTAGATAGGTACGTGCTGTTTACACGTGACGTTATAAATTGATGACCAGGTATGGCTGTTTGGGTATTTTCGTATCCGATGAAATAAATTGATAAAGTTAATTAAATGTCAATAAATATCCAAGGATTTCAATTATTGATTACGATTATTGAATATAAATACTTTACTGTGTACATATCTTAAAAAGTATTTAACATTAATACATTTTCATAGTGGACGCCATCTGACGGACAAATATGTCGGGGCCTCCGAGATTGAGTTGTTATGTTCTCCGGCCAGTTATAAATGGCAAATCACGGCTGTGAGTTCGAATCAGAGAGAGGACCAATATTTCAGTCTGAATCACGCTCTCACATGTAGTTTTAACATGATACTCGTTTTAAAGTTCTTTTAAATTGCATTTGAATAAAAACTGTATCTTTATAAAAGTTATTAATACGTAATTTATACGTTCATGCATTATGCACATCAGACATTAAATAGTTCATTTAGATACAAATATATACAATACTTCCAAGTAGATTTTCTGTCTACATAATTAATGTAATTAAGGGCGTATAAGATGATACATAATTACCATGACTTAATATCTTCACTGTCTTGAAATGATGTTTTAAAATTATCATCAATCAGTCGACAGGTTTAAACCGCTATTCTATTTTTGTCATAATCGGTATGCTACCTTTAACAATTCAACTGTGCAAAAAACGACATTCTACCTTTAGCCTTGAAATTCGGTTAATAGACCCGAGGCGGCTTGTAAACGCGTATATAAATAGAACGATCGAAGCAAGTCATAACAAACAAATTTTGCGTTGAACAAGATAGGAGTCGTTTGTAGTATTGTTGTGAAGGGATTTAATTTGTAATACTATGATATTTATTTGACTCGGTGTTGATTTAAGCTAGGACATTATTTAGCTGGATATTTTGAGCAGGACAAAATGTCGACAAGTTCACTTTACCGACCGAAGGCTTACATAACAAGACAGATCCCGCAGAAAGGACTGGATCTTCTTCTAGGGCGCTGTAATGTGTCGTTTTGGGACAGTGCGGACCCAGCACCGCGGACTGAACTTCTTGTAAACATTGCTGGGACCACAATACTCGTCTGCATGCCAACAGATAAAATTGATCGGGAAATTCTCAATGCTGCAGGTAAGTCAATTAATTAATTGGTATATTTCTTGATCTGATCGTGATGTAAGGTACGTGTTGTAAATTGGTTATTTCAATAACGCCAGCCCTTTTGATTAACTTGTATAATATTGTGAATAAGACAATATGTGTTTGTGGACAAAGACACACGTACTATACGTTCAATATCTGGACGTAACGTTATAATACATAATTATATTTATTTTATAACCAGTTCATCAATTTTAATAATACGTGTACATTGTAATTGTAAATGTATATATTATTCACGACTATGACTATAGCATTCAAGATAAGAGGGAACCCGGGACAGTTTCCACGGACACCAAATATTGGGTTACGTCTTCAGCAGCATGATTGAATATTGATTACCCATCTACCGTGTCAGGGTTCAGGTTCAATCCTAAATAAGAAAAATAGTTACCCCTTAATTATCAACGGACTATAATCTATATACTTTCTTAATACTCTTAAAGTCAACTAATACGTACATATTGTTGTCGCTTTCTTTATCATATTAATGTACCACGTTGAATACGAATCTATTTAAGCCTTGTTTACAATAACACAAAAAAGTTTGTCACTAGTATATATATATAAGTTGACGTCATTATCTTTGTTTTCATTAAAGTGTACCTACTTGAAATTCCAATGTATTTGTGATGATCTTGTCTCATCTGCGTTGATATGAATGGTTTTATTTCAACAAAAAATACCTGTTCACTGAACTTGTATACACCTATTTAGTTAACGTAGAAATAGGGCCACTGTGGGGTACCGTACAACGTGCACTTTTATAATCAAATGCATATCATTACAGTATTAGTACAGTATCAGCCTAACCCTTCTACAGGGGACCAGCAAGATGAAATATACATAATATTTTATTTAATAAATATAATTATGTAAATGTGGTTTGGACCGCGTAGCAAATTTACACCATTATACGCCCCATACAACCATCTGCTAGCCTCCATGGTCGTTATCATTACATTCGTACGGTGTAGATGAAATAGATAAACAACAGATAACGATTGTTTTGACGTGAAATCTGACCTAAAAAAACAGTGCAAACACGAAACCAGGGTCATTCTGAACGGCTATAAATAAGGACGTTATTTAGTCACTATTATATATATTTCAAATACTTGAATATCACAGTATGATATACATGTATTATAATACGCTTTTCACGCGTACTTTGAGGTTTTATTTGTCACTCCGTTGAAAAGTTCACCCATTCATTCGCAGTTAACCATTGCATCATCTTTACCTAAAATGACATCACTGGTCTTCCATAGGTCAATATAGCGTACAAGCGTATTAATATTGAACTATCACTGACCGATCTATAATTAGTTACTTACCTATGGGCGTCAATTTCAACTTTATTCATGTAAAATAAGCTTACAGATATGTATTGTTAACGGTATTGATTTGAACTACTTTTTTGAATAATGGTTTAAAAACTTATTTTAATGCGAGTGTGTATTTATAATACCACAAATAACACACCCTCATGTCGTCCCATAGTTACTGAATTTAACTCTGTGGGATTGCATCATTTATATCTGGTGTTGTTTGACGTAAGTCACTAATCATTCTAGACAATCACCGGTGAACTTGTTACACTATAAAAGTTATACACTAAAGTCTCGTGTGTACGTACCTGGCTTTGTTCCGTGCCTGATGCAATAGCTAAACCATTAGGCGTGCTCGTGCTATGTTGCCATAAATACTTTGCGTCCTGGTAATCGTTCATATTTAAACTTAATATGCAATATATGTCATATAGGCGACGCGAAGCTGAGCTCAGTGATTTGTTGCATACAAAACTGATTTACAGTTTGTCCTAATTTCTGAACACACAGAACAATAAGTAACTTTTTAGCTCACCTGATTCATCAGGTGAGCTTTTAGGATCGTTGAATGTCCGTCGTCCGTCGTACGTCGTCCGTCCGTCGTCCGTCCACAATTAGTTTTTTTACACTCTAGCATCCACAGCTCTTAACGAATCGTGATTAAACTTGCTCACAATGTATATGGCCACAATGTCTCGGCTAAGTTCAATTATGGGCAAAATTGGACAATAACTTCTAGAGTAACGGGCCCTTGAATTACAAAATTTACTATATTTAGCTTGTTTACACTCTAGCGCCTTTATTTATTCACCAATCCTAATCATATTTTCAGTAAATATGTATAACCAAAATATCTTGGACAAGATCGGTTATGGGCAAAATTGGACTAGAACTTCAGGAGTTATGGGCCCTTGACTTAGAAAACTTGCTATATTTCAGTTTGTTTACACTCTAGCGCATTCATTTATTCCACCAATCCTAATCATATCTTCAGTAAATGTGTATAACCAAAAGATCTTGGGCATGTTTGATTATGGGCGGAATCGGACCAGAACTTCAAGAGTTATGGGCCCTTGACTTTGAAAATTTGCTATATTTTAGCTTGTTTACACTCTAGCGCCTTCATTTATTCACCGACCCTAATCATATTTACAATGAATGTTTATGACCTTACGTTATTGGATAAGTTCAGTTATAGGTGGAATCGGACCGGAACTTCAAGAGTTATGGACCCTTGGATTAGAAAATTTTCTACCCTTTAGCTTGTTTAACAGTATTATACCTTCATTGTTGGTTTTGATCTCAAAATCTACATAAAAATGGGTTATACGAGTTGGAAACTATATTATCTGGTCATTAATTATTGTGACTTTGTTTTCAGGTGAGCGATAAAGGGCCATCTTGGCCCTCTTGTTTCTATACTTGTTGTTTAAAAACTTATTTTAATGCGAGTGTGTATTTATAATACCACAAGTAACACATCCTCATGTCGTCCCATAGTTACTGAGTTTAACTCTATGGGATTGCATCATTTATATCTGGTGTTATTTGACGTTAGTTTATACCGTAATACACTAATCATTCTAAACAATCACCGGTGAACCAATGTGTACACTACGGTAGCGCTGTGCACTGACCTGTGTTATTCTGCTCGGGGCATTATGGGTATTTGCATGAACTATATACTTACAAAATGGAAATTATAAACAATAACATAGCGTGACGTCAACGTATATGGTACACATTGGAGCCAAGCGTACTTCAACATTGCGTTTCATTGAATAATGAGTGTTATTGACGAAAGCATAAGAATAGAAATGGTACTACGTATTCATTTTACATAACTAAACAATTTTTTTTTTAATAACATACAACCGATATGGTTGTTTTGACATTATTAATCCTTCCGCGGAACTATACTTTTAGCGTATGTATAACTATCTAAATGTGGATAGTAATCAGTTTTATGTATAGAGGTTAGACAAACGAAGTGACGTCACGCTATGTATAGAACGCCGGTGAACTTGTTACACGATAAAAGTTATACACTAAAGTCTCGTGTGTACGTACCTGGCTTTGTTCCGTGCCTGATGCAATATCTAAACCATTAGGCGTGCTCGTGCTATGTTGCCATGAATTTGTCTCGATGTAATAAAAGATTTAAATACATTGCGTCCTGGTAATCGTTCATATTTAAACTTAATATGCAATATATGTCATATAGGCGACGCGAAGCTGAGCTCAGTGATTTGTTGCATACAAAACTGATTTACAGTTTGTCCTAATTTCTGAACACACAGAACAATAAATAACTTTTTTCTATACCAGGTTCTCGGCACATTTTATGCGATTTATTTTCAAAATATCCTATAAAAAGAAGTCATTGTCATTGGACAAGAAATTAGGACAAATTGTGAAAGTTATCATGCATTACAGACTTTAAAAAATATTCATGTTTATTGTCACATGATCAGATGTATACAGGGATTTTTGGTCGCAAAACTTTTCCTTATTTTTTCTGTAAACAAATCTATGGAGGTACGATCATTCTCATATACTTTCGTACTATAATTTGAAACGCAATAACTAAAATGTCAGTGTAACCTTTGCCTTGTTGTGATCACCGTCAAGTTCATGTAAATAAGATATTCTTATTATTGATTTGTTGTTTCTTGGAGAAAATGAGTCAAGATAAATTACGCCGGGTACCATTAATTTAGTATATAGGTTGGCCAATCAGAATTCAAATGTTTCATTACTTCCGTAATCTTAACTTCACGACAGTCTCCACACTCATTCGGGTTTTACCAAATTCATATATAGAAATTATTTTATTATTCCGTAATTATCCCAATATTATTACTTTTTTGTCCAAAAATGTAATTCGATAATGTCTATAATTTCTATACAACAAACGTGCTTATTTTCTATATATTTTTTCTTCGCATTCACGGAAATAAGAAAGATAAATTTATTCTGCATGATAATGTACCTAATTATAACCAACAGGAAGACTTGTTGATCTGTTTTCTCCTTGTTGTAAACTACCCAGTTTGATTCTCAGCCAAAACTGGATAGCACATGTTTGATATCCGACTAGAACCGGTATTTATCCACGCCCGACGCGCGCAACAATCGCGCGTATATCACACAAGTTCCCAAACTGTGCAGTGATGCAAAACCTTTGTAGAACAACGTAACTATGAATGACGTTTTCTGTCGGAAGCAGCGTCATTATCTTTTTTTTCAAAATTCTATATTTACACCAAAAAAAAATGCATAATTAATGGGCACGCAAAACATTCGTTCGCACAAGTATTCAAGTCAATGCACCTGCGATTTTTTCCATTTGATGCAAAGATTGTCCTCTCAACTACATCCGTTGAATGCTTCGCGTGCCAATTTTTGTATTTTTTTTTCTGACAAATCATGTTATTCACCCGCATTGCATACGTTTACTTCGTATATCCGCTTTGTTCCAAGTTCGATTCATGCGCAGTAGATTGCTGGGCAATATCCTGAGTATATAATATATAAACCGTTCACTCCGGTATACTCTTGGTTTCAACCGCGGGATCTAAACCAAGATATTGACTTTTATTTTACAATTCAACCCCAAATACCTGTCAACTCGAATGCCATAATTTATATATTAAAAAATAATACAAAGAGACCAGAAAAGTTGGATATGGTCGTATCTTTGGTGTGACATGTCTTATGTACTCGAGAAGCCGGGTTCAAGCAGCCGGGTTCAGATGCGTCTACTAGAGATTAATCACCAGTAAAGGCAATAATGCCCGACAATCTAAGTTTTCCTGAATTCTGCACTGTAGATCGTATACAACTTATACAAGCTGCCATGTTATAATATAAATGTTTACAATTATGTCAAGTGTCTATTACGAGTTGACTCAGTTGAGTAATATGCATGTCAATGACCTGTTTTGAAAACAAGGACTGTGAACTCGGTTAACTTAATATTGATTTTGATGTTTACATGGCTAATCAAAGTGCTGAAAGCACTTATGGAAACTGAGCTTACATAGGCTAGCACTGCAACATGGAACGGGAACTAGTTTAACATGGCGGATGTAGCATTATCGTAAGCTGATCTATCGTTGAGTTTCAAAAATCAATCCAAAGTTTTGGATATAAACGTTGTTACGTATATCGGTGGATATTTTTTAAATACCGTTTTGTACTTATCACTCAAAATTGTCACCATTGTCAACAACAACAGCGATACCTTTATCATCAACATTTTCAACGTTTTCAACACCATCATTATCGTCATTATCATCATCGTTATCATCAGTAACAGCATCAACATCAACAACTGCGCCACCACCAGTTGCAACAATAGCAGCTGCAAAATTATGCCAAAAATGTCACAAAACACCAACATCATTTTACAACAACATATGAATCATCGCCGCTCGAGAAAAACAAATGTCGCTAGGTTCAACCTAGTTAAATGACAACCATATGTATTTTACTCTATGTATTGACCGAGATCTAGGCCGGTTGTGTTATATTACAAGCTGACGTGCGGTTTACCTGTTTAATAGTTTGTTTTTGTTCATAGGCAAAATCGGTGAGAAACAAAATGGTGTCTGATTGTAATAGATTAACGTATGATACAATATACCTGTTGCTAGTTAATCTAATGTTTACCTGTTACATTCATCTTCGTGGATTGAGTTTAATTTAGCGGTCATTGAACTGTACGTGTTACCGTTAAGTTGATACCAATAATAAGTATTCGAAATACACGAGTTTTTTACAGGCAGGGGAAAGATAGCTGGGTCCTTAGAAAATGGAGTGATTGCATCTTGGCGCATCTTGGCGCAAAGCTTGTTCCCCACACCGATATTTCAATGCCCTTATCCCAAATTCTGGGGACCAATACTCTGTTTAGAAAATGCCTGGAAACCGTGGACGGGCGACGGGGCACGAGAAAATACGATAACATACTGTGACAGTGTTGTCTATAGTTAATAAAATTGCAACAAAGATAGTCAAACAAAAGACTACGTCAAATATAAATTATATTTTAATGCTGGGTTGAAATTTACTTGAATACTATTTTTTCGAACTATAAAACTCCGCCCATGTGACAAACACTGTGATCATGAGTATTTATATCTTGGTATGCGGACACTAAATGTTTGTTATGATATTTATAACATTCGTGAAATGACACATCAATGACCTTACATGACAATGTATTAAACAAATAATGAACGAGAATTAATATACAATGATAATTGTCATGTCGTTATTTGTTTGATAACCATGGACTTATACATAAAACGTCCTTAGTGGTACAAATAATTTGGCTGCGGTTGATCAAATTATTTTTATACGGCATGACTATGTATAAAAACATACCGGGTATGACGTCCTTGTACCTACGTACTTAAGTATTGCGTAGGAGTAATGTACTCTACACTATTTAATTCAAAACTATCCAATATGAAGTACGTACGATAAATGATCCGTGTAGATTGTCTTGATGCATTTGAATCTTAATACGCTTCAAAAATGTAGCTGATGACGCAAATTGTGATAAAAATACCGAAATTAACAGCCATGCGTTTATTATCACACAGTATTTATCATTCTTAATTACTCTCTCGGAACATCTATCAAACATGTTTGGCAAACCCTGTTTTTGTACCATTCACTGGCATGTTAAACAGCTGCGTAATAGCTTTAAATGCTCTTTGTTCTTATTTGACTACAATCAAACCTGTGTTATCGAGCATTTCCGAATAAAGGCCACCCTTTGAATAAAGGCCATTCTTCTAAAAACTGTCATTAAATTTCTAGAACTCATATACCAACCAATAATAATCACATTATATCTTTCCCAATGGTTACCTTTGTTCACACGCTGTACTCCAGTACATGTGAAATTTTAAGATAGATAACTTGTTGATATTCCCTTGTATGTTTTTCTTCAAATTTTAAAATTATTATTTACATGTATCTTCAGGACCGTCTTTGAAGATTGTCGCCACAATGTCAGAAGATTGTGACCATATTGAGGTTTCTGAATGCACGAGGCGTAACATTCGTATTCTTATGTTACCTAAGGTAATGGACGAGACAGTCGCCCAAATGGCCATCGCATTACTCCGTCTAATTACTGTAGATTGGATGGGAGGTAAGTGTGCTATATGTACGTGTATACAACATAATATTATATCTAATGTCTAATCCCTTATGATTCACAAAAATATTTTGGTTTGGTTACCTAGGGACATGTTTCGCTGGTTTTATTAATTGTTCTTCCATTTTTGTTGGTCTACCACATTATCTCGATAACATCAGTCGTCGTGTGTGAATAATAAACGCCGTATGAACTTACTACATTGTTTTTTTAAACTTATCCTAAATGAAATTAATACGTTGAAACTTAGCATCAATCTTGCTAAAGTGGACGTATATATGACCGTACAAGTGGTGTTGTGTCGTCATGTTGCATCATGCTCCATTTTGCACTATGCTGTTCTATAAACGGCGCATTATATTTACAAACTGTTTTGTGTTTGTTCACGCTTAAGACTGTTTTGCTTATTTGAACAGGTTCCCAGCATTACAACACATATGTACACCGTATTTGATATGATTGTATAAAGAAATTATTTTGTTTTGTTTCAGCATCTTCACGAAATTTGAATACTGTGTTACAAGCTAAGGACATTGTCAGAGAAACGAAGAAAGATCATGACTATTGCTTGGAGCTCAGCAACAGAACTGTTGGAATTATCGGTTTAGGATCACTTGGCCTCACAGTTGGCCACACTTTAAAGAACCTTGGTGTTTCAGAGTTTCTCTACCATGACATTGCTACTGTTGACGAAGCATCGGAAATCGACGCAAAGTTTGTTGACAAGAGTGAACTGTTAAAACAGAGTGACGTCATTTTTGTGTGTTCAAATATTGAGAAAAACGAAACAAATACGTACGTTTTCAATAGAGAATCCTTCAAGGAAATGAAATCTACAGCTATTTTAATAGACGCTACCAAAGGATTTCTTGCCAACTTTATGGACTTGTATGAAGCGTTACGTAATGATGAGATTTCAGCCGCTGGGTTGGATATTCGAGAATATGACGTCATTCCAAATCGTCATCCACTTGACGTTCTTGAAAACTGTTTTTTCTTGCCATACCGTGAATGTTATAAGTGGGACGGTCGACGTAAATGTTCAGGGGAGTTAGCAAACGCTATCCTGACTACCCTTCAAGACATTGAATTCGCCGAAAAGTCATTAAGCGCTAAGGAAGAACAGTCCAGTAAAGTTTTCAATGCTGTGCCACAAAATGGACTTCCTGTAAATGTATAAATCTGATGTTTGGTTGATAACACATAAACAGGCATGAATGCCATGAAGTTTACGAACATTGGCGATTGTATTAATATACATGTACTTACATTAAGCATTCGCGGAAGCAATACATGTACAGTCAATCCTGTGATCGTAGCCATCTCCGAATAAAAGCCATCCTGTGAATAAAGGTCATTTTTTGTCTTCACTAAGGGTTGCCTTTGTTACAGATTTGTCTGTCCTTACGAACTATGGTATATAACTTTAAAAGTTATGCATAATCAATTTCATTTGCCTTGTTCACATGTCATATGCATTATGTTGATTGATTATCTTTGTGATATGAAAATATCGTCTGCTTATCGCCTGTCTGCACTGTAGTTTGCAATATCTTTTGATTTGGCCTTGGAAAAGTCTGTCTATAAATAAACTAGACAATGTACATGTTTGTGCATTCAGCATACCTCGGTCGTCTATTCACCTACTGCAGGTACGTTAAATGACTGTACTGATTGAACCGAGGGTTTCCAGATCTATGTACATGAGTCAAACTTAGTAAATATACATGTATTTTAATGTTTTTACTCTTGTTTTGCGCATAATTTTTGTACCTGTCTTGTACTCATTAGGCCTATAGATGTTGTTAACTCTTGTGACATACTCTTTCAAAATAGTGTATACAGGTGGGGAATTAATTATCTTGGCTCTTGAACACGTGCGGAAATGAGAAAGGGTGCGAAAGTGACTTTTCTGCTTTGTTTAAACTACAGTGTATAACGTTTCAACAGGGTTGTGGATGATAATCTGGGATGTTAGACGAAATCTTTTTTCTTTGAATTCACTTGTCCTTGTTCTCGTATACTAATCTACCGTATGCAGGTTATATCATAATTGACTATGCAATGATTTTGTCAGATCAGGGAAAATACTGAATTGTCCATAGATTTCACGTCAATCATTTTTATTCTGAACTATGAAAATGTGAAATCAAAATTGATCAATTCATGCGTGCAAATGATTCTTTATGAACTACTCTACATTACGTTTATTTCCATTACAGTGTAAAACACCAACTAAACATGTTTCATTACTGTTCAGCATACTTGAATGATGTACCACTTAAGCATTAATATTTTTTAACCACTTACAATGTGCATGAAACATGTGACATATATGTACAATTTGCTGGGGGATCTTCGTTTAAATAACATTTATTACAGAAGTCGTTCAAAGTAGGTGAAGTAGTAAATTATTTGTCACGTGACTACAGGAAACATTAGTTTAATTGCTGAAACTTGATTATGAATCAAAGTACTGAAATTACTCATGGAAACTGAACTTACATTGACTTGCACTGCAGCATTAAACAGGAACTAGTTTAACAATTGCATGGCGGGTGTAGATAAACGTAGTACTTAGGTTCTGCATAAAAATTCATGCGCACCGAGCAAGTATCAACCAAAAAAAGCTGAACAATCGTTCAGTTTCCAAAAATAGCATTTGTATGAATGTTCAGTGCGTCATTTATCTATATATTTTGCAATGCAATTTCTACAGGTTGTTGATTTTATTGTTAAACATTAAACACATTTGTTGAATCGTTTCTTTTGAGCGTTATATGTTGTATGAGTCAAATAACTGATCTGCTGACTTGCTATAAGTCAAAGATTTGATCTATTTAGGTTTAATGTTTTAAACCTGTGTATGTAAAACATATTATTGTACGTGTACAGTCAGACCTCTGTTGTCGACCACTTTCCAATAATGGCCACCCTGTAAATAAAGTCCACTCTTTAAAAAACTGTCAATGTTTATTCATAACAAAATGCCCCCCCCCCACTAATAAAGGCCATCTGTCAATAAAGGCCACATTTTGTCCTTCCTAATGTTTTACCTTTGTTCACAGGTTTGACTGTATAGTGCAACCTCTCCAAAGGTTGGTACTCAAGAGAGGACCGCTCTGGAGAGGTTGTACTGTACATTGTATATGGTTGTTGTGTATAATGTATGTTTCTGTTTAAATGTTACTTTGACACAAAAGTTATGTTTTGTTCTTTATTGGTCTTTTCTGTAATTAAGAGTTTATTTGTTTGTGTTTTTTAATTGTTTGTGTTTTGAAAATATATGATCTCATTTATAACCATACTGACAGCTGTTTTGTGGTAAACAGAAATATAAAATTTATAATTTTTGATAATTAAATTAGTTAACATTGATAGAATATTTATATTTTACTTCATACTTGCTATGTAATTATATGATTATAAATAGGCTTGGGATAAATTTATTATACAATTACTGTAAAAATGAATTAAAGACAATTTTTATCATACATTGATGTAAAAGTTTAGTGTAAAATATTGATATTATATTATGTAATTATGTGATTTATTCCTAGTACTATATATATTATTACTTAATATAGTTTATAGTTTTTGTTCAAAAATTTGTAATCATGTGTAATTATATATATAATACATACATGTAAAACATTGTATATTCTTATAGCAATGCATTTAAATAATTTGTTCATGGCAAACATGAAAAATGTAAGCATTTATTTTTATTTGTTTTATAAAAAATCTTGTTACGTTATTCATAATGTATAATCATAATGACGTCATGAGGGCATGTACCATTCCTTTTATATGTTATATAATGCATGTACATAATTGCAAATTAGAAAAATAAATCGGTTCAATTTATACAGTTTTTATTTTTAAAATTATAATGTACCAAATTTGTATAATAAAAAAGTAAGTACCTGTGTTTCGACAAGATTGGAATATATGCAAGGTTCAGATAATTGGACAACAAAACGAAAGTTTGATTTGCTAAAGGAAATGGTTTGAAAATATACACCAATAAAGAAAGTCGATTTTTGCTAGCTAGCTGATAAGCCTGGTCAGCTATCAATGAGTTTAACAAATAAGAAATGAAAAGGAAAGCTCGCAATTACAGTTTTGTTATGCAAAACTTGTCCTATGGGATATTACTGTGCAATCTCTCCAGAGCAACACCCTTTGGGAGTACGTGTAGCAAAATCATGTTGTTGAGAGGTTGTTGCTCTAGAGAGATTGAATTAATAGTTAATGCAGTGGGAAACAATCATGCTGTTATTGCTCAAGAGAGGGCCGCTCTGGAGAGGTTGTACTGTATCATGTAAATTGATTTAAGTTGATGGATGTATCTATTCATAGACATGTACCATAATACTGGAATAAGGAATATTAAGACATACAAGACATCCATTTTATTATCCGTCACAATAATATAAAACTGCCAACATAATTTGTTGTGGATTGTAAACCCCATGTTCATTGATCTTATGTGTTCCATATTGAGTCACACTACATGACCGAATTATTCGCGTATCAGTCGCGTGGAAACAGATGTTATCATTATCTGTTATATATTAAATAATCGCTCAGTTTTGACAGCATTTTTTTAAAACAGATACCAGACATTCTGACGTTGTTACTAGGTCAAAGTTCGATCTATAATGAATAATAAATTAATGTCCACACTAGACTATCAGGTAGTTATAAAGAGGTTGAGCCTCAAGAACTATGATCGGGTATGTAGAAAATAGATATTCATGTATATGCCAACTACAACACTGAACATTTTTAGCTTATTTGTATAGCCGTCAATAGCTGTTTAACTTTATCTGCGTAACTGTCTGAAGTTTTTAGTTGACATACCTCCGCTAACATGCATACAGCGGGTGAATCGGCTCATAAACGCGACAAAAATACACTTGCTCATACAGATTTTGACTATTATAACGTGTAAATTACGAGTAATTCTCCAGAAAGGGCTTGTGTATTATCTTCATCTAAAAAATATGTAAATTACAAAAAATCTGTCTTACAAAATTCTTTATCAAAGGGAGGCAACTAGATTTTTCTATATTATATGATTGTACGAGTTAATTCCCTTTATATTCCTCTATATGGTTCATACAATTTTGCCCTTAAGGCGCCTCTTCCTGAATACAGACATATCGAGGAAGGTCGCTTACGAAATGTACAGGCATGCTTCACATCATGTTACAGAAAAATAACACGGATATATTTTATGAAAATCACGTATAAAGAAAGGGGATAAACATTTACACGTGCGATAGAATATTCACCCGGAGTATCTTAAACGTTATTACTGGATAGTTCAATGCATATTCGAGACAAAGTTTTGTATACGGTTTAAAATATAGACTCAAGAGTTGCATTGATATTATAAATACTTGGTAGATAAGTTGAAGGTCGCTTAAAATCTAAAAATATTTTGAGCGCCGATCTATTTTAACCTTCACCTTGGTCACATGACCGGTCGAATTGCGCGCAACATAGATTTATAAGACACATATTTTTTACGAATCTAGCTTTGTTATTTTTATACTTTATAGGTTTATTTTCTGTGTTTAATTTTGGGAAAATCTAATAAAATGGGAAAGTCAAGAGTGTTTGTCACGCGACGCGTTCCATCAGAAGGATTGGATGTTTTGAAACAGACGTTTGATGTTGACGTCTGGGACAGTGATGACGTAGTACCGAGGGAGACGCTATTAGAACGTATTAAGGGCGTCAATGGACTATTTTGTACCATAAATGATAAAATTGACTCAGATGTGTTGGATGCAGCTGGTAGGTATTTATTTTTCATGTAGAATCTTTGTAGATAATTTAACAAATGATATTCTTGTGTATGTATAACTGTTTCTTTTATAACTTCGATTGGGATCTGACACAAGCTATTTTGAGCAAAAAGGTATACATGTAGTTTCAAAAAATGTATGGATATCGGACCCTTTAATTTGTCAATTCCTCTTGCATATACGTCATTGTACATAGATATACCATGTCTTTACCGCGAGCCGTATGCAATTTTGAGTCAGGTTAGAAATAAGGCACCTTTAGACGAATGTCGCTTAATTAATATATATTTTTGTACATATTTTTATGAACATATTTTATATTGACTTAATTGACGAATTTGATATTGTTCAGTAAATATTATGACGTAAGTTATATAAAAAGTGACCTCCAGGTGCAATCGTTTGTTCATGTACAAAAAAAAAAGAAATTCTACTTTTTCTTTGTTTTCATTCTATTTAAGGGTCATCATTGAAGGTCATTGGTACTATGTCTGTTGGTAATGACCATATTGACGTCCTTGAATGTAAGCGACGTCAGATATGTGTGGCAGCCACACAGGATGTTGCGTCAGACAGTGCAGCTGAGCTCTCAGTGGCGTTGTTGCTAATGACAACACGTAGGATTCCTGAAGGTATTGTCTGAATTATGCTAAGTGTTATTACAATGTCACCAGTGTGCTTGGTGGTTTAAAAGAAACAATTTATCAGTGCAGGTATACAATGCAGGACCATATATTGTACATAGCGATACTACAAGTGGCTGATACTGATACTTTAAATGCTTATATATATTCCCCCATTATCGGACAAAATCTGTAATTAGCCCCCACAGTCTGAAATCGCTGATGCAGTGACCAAGAACTATAACTCTATTTAGTCCAGTTTTGTAATTATCTCCCTTTATTTAATTTCAAAATTAATTTTTGTCCAGGGCAAAAGTCCTAAACTATACAAGTGATTGACTAGAAACCTAGATGGTATCTAGGAGAAGTGCAGTGATAGTTCCATTTTTTTTAATTATTTACCTTTGTTTAATTTTCGTAATATTTTATTCCTTCTAAATTTTTGGCCAGAGCATAACTCCAAAACTATATGAGTGATTGATTTGAAACCTGAAATTTGAATAGGTGGCAATTAGGAGAAATGCATTGACTAAGAACTATAACTATACCAGTCCAGTTTTGTAATTATCTCCCTTTTATATATACATACTTTTTCTGTCTAGAGCATAACTCAACAGTACACATGGGATTGAGTTGAAACTTGATATGTGAATAGGTGGCAACTAGGAGAAGTGCAGTGACCAAGAACAATAACTCTATATATAGTCATGTACCATAATTCTGTCTAGTCCCCATTACAAGCAAACACATCCGATGTGGGATGGCCATGATAACATGGCTCCTGTTAATGAAGAAATGTGGCTTTTGTTGACATTCAAAAGTCTAATGAAAGTCTGTTTATTTTCCAGTCTGTATATTTTAGAGGTCATGTTATCATAAGTGTTCCTTATTTGGTTTTCAGGTATTTCTTCCTTAAAATCAGGAGAATCTGGTCCATGGAAACCAATGTGGTTGCTAGGCAATGTTTCCATGGGGAAGACACTTGGAATTTTCGGATTTGGTCGTGTTGGATTTGGTATTGCTAGAAGAATGAAGCCATTTGGTGTATCAAACATTTTGTACACCGATGTAAATGAAGGTAGTTTTGCCGAAGGAATCGCTACTAAAGTTCCCTTTGATGAATTATTGAAACAATCTGATATTTTATGCATTTGTTGTGCCGTGAATTCGCAGACCATTGGTCTGTTTGACGAGAAGGTATTTACGAAGATGAAGAAAACAGCAGTGTTGATAAACACATCTCGAGGATCTGTGATCAATCAAGAGCATCTTTACGAAGCACTCAAGAACAAAACGATCGGCGCTGCGGGGCTCGACGTCACTGTCCCCGAACCACTTCCTGCAGACCACCCCTTAATGACCTTGAACAACTGCGTCATTCTGCCTCATTTAGGAACAAATACTGCGGAAGCCAGACGTGCAATGAGTATCAATACGGCAAAGAACATTGCTGCCATGCTTGAATAGACGGTACCTTCTTTTTATGGAAGATACATGTATGTTCATTTTATCAGTCTGCCTTGAACTTAGGTTCATTATTTAATGGTTGCATGGTGATAATTAAGTTTTTGCTTGCTATTAATTAATTGGTAATCGCTGGGAATTTCAATACAAAAGGACTTGTATGCTGTCTAAAAGCACAGGCCAATCTTGATATGGATATCATGAAAATATGAATTTTTATTGAACTTTTCTTGAATAGTTCATGAAATATGCTATAAGACAGGGATCTAAGACTAGACTATTTATCTGGAGCACTAACTGTTCTTTACCATCCTAATAAATACATTTTTTACATCAGGTGTCTCTTTTATTAATAATTAAGATCATTCATGTATATTTGTAATAGAAGCTAGACCTATACTGATTTAATTCAAATCATTTAAAATCTGACTGCTTAATTAAGCCATCCTTAAACATATTTTGTTTCTGGTCACTCTACCTACTCACTAAAAACTAAGATTGGCAACTTTTTTTTATTCTTGGGTAATTTTGATTTTTTTAATGCAATGTATAAATTATAAATAGTATTTTGACAGGTAAGTTTGGTTCACTGTAAAAATATATATATAACCTACCTATCTACCCACTGAACATTCATTCTCTGGATAGGGTAACCCAGCACAAGAAAGTGACGTTTTCAATATGAAGTATTGTTGATCTATTCCTTCAGTTTTCTAGTGTATGCAGTTCTGTTCAGAAGTCTTTGTGATATTGCTTATCATTGCTTACATGTATTACCTTGCCATTGTGCACATGTCAATATTTTGCCCGGGGGGGGGGGCATACACAGGACTTTAGACAGAAGTCTGTTTCTGACTGGCGGGCATTTAATGAACTTAATGCCTCCGGGTTTTGTAATAAGATTTGTTGCCCCAACCCCTGGGGCATTTGGTACATCAAGTAGGCTTTAGGGAGGCGATGTAGACGAATAATTATAGTTCTCTTGGATTGGGATTTAGACCTCAGAAATATAGAAGTGTCAAGTTCCTTTGGGTCAGCCCGTCGCATTCTCCGGGTGGACAGATATTGACAGGTGCATTATTTGACTGGGCTCTCATTTTCTCATCCATAATACAATGCAGAGTTACGGGCTGCCAAAGTTGAGCAAACTGAAACTGAATGCTTACTGTTTCTGTCACAATATAAATGCTTATAGTTGCATTTGTATTGAAAATAAGTACAAAAACTTGCAATAAAAATGTATGTTCATTACAATCTGTTCATGTACTAAAAAAAAAAGAGTTTAATGTTAAAACCTGTTTGTTGTAATTATGCTTTGACCTTACCTGTGTGACATAGCCTGTGTTAACTCATGGTCTTGTAAAGGTATACGCAGTGTCTTGTTTTAATATCAAGAAATTGGGCATACTCAGAAAATTGAGTGTTCTATGTATTTGACGAGTGCTTACATCAAAATGTATGTCATAACGCAGGTGTTCAGAATTATTGTTAGAACTGTTCCATATTGTGCAGACGAAGTCTATAATCAGTTGTACTTTTATTATTTGTATTAAATAATTTGTTTTTGATGTTATAGTTAATCTTCTTACTATTATTAATTGTCATCTTTGTCTTATTTATTCATTGTTCATAAGTTGACAAGTCAAGTCTGTGACTTGGTCGATGTTTAGAAAATACAAAAGAACAAAATAATCTCTGAATAAAGGCAACGTGTCAATAAAGGCAACGTAAACAGGTAAAAAATAGGTAAAAGATGGGTAAAAAATAGGTAAAAATTGGTAAGAAATAGGTAAAAACAAGCACAATAGGAGGATAGACAACAATAAATTTAAATATTCTGTAACAACAGTAATCACCAAAGATTATAGTACAGTCAAAATACATTTAATTAGGAGTATTAAACATACAAATACTGTCAAACCTGTGTTAGCAGCCACCTCCGAATAATGGCCACCCTGTGAATAAAGGCCATTCTTTAAAAATACACCATTGATTATTTAGAACAAAAATACCTCCAAATAAAATCCACCCATGAATAAAGACCACATTTTGTCTTTCCCTAAGGTGGCCTTTGTTCACAGGTTTGACTGTAATCTGAACTCATTTTAGTTAAAGAACAAGAACTGGTGCAGGATGAAGTCCTGTCAATCACCTTGGATCATTCTTAACAAATCCAATCAAATTGTCAGACTACTATCTTATTGTGCTTGGAACACATTGCAGTCAACAGTTAAAACAATATTTCAATTAAAACAATCCTACTAGTTTACAACCGAATAGACTGGAACCAAAATGAGAGCTGAAGGTACACATCTAGCGTTTATACAGTTATACTTCTGCAAAGACCTATACACATGTACACTTTGACTAACAGTAGTATACATTACTTTGGCTGAAGTAATCATGCACACAGAGAATTTCCGTTTATTTCATTTTCTTAGCACAACATTTAGCTCTCAAACCTTTTAGCCCACTGGTAAAAACTGACTTATAAAGACCAAACAGAAAAGAGTAACAAAATGGTCTTTATAATTTAAGAAGTGACCTTTATTCTGAGGTTAAAATGCAGCTAAATTCTCATCACTGTAAAGAAACAGTCACTGTTATAACATCAGATTTCAGTATCGGCAACAACTCCAGGAAAGAACATGAATTTTCGTGTCAACGATGATTCAAATAGACTGGCCTGCATAACGTTTCTAGGACCAACTTTATTCAGCTGAGTTCTTCCTCGAGCTACCAGATTATTAACCTGTGAATAAAAGAATCCATTTCATAGAAATACAGAACAACAACAATGCCTCTCATGAAAAATATGAATCACAATACTGGTACCAAATGATTTATTTTAAAGCATGTTTCTATTAAAGAGAAGAACAAATATAGTCAAATCTGAGTTAGTGGCCACCTCCTAATAAAGGCCATGCTGTAAATAAAGGTCATTCTTTTAAAATCATCATTGATCGTGTAGAACAAAATGACCTCCAAATAAAGGACACCTGTCAATAAGGTCAAATTGGATCTCTCCCAAGGGTGGCCTTTGTTCACAGGTTTCACTGTATAATCTTACCAAAGTTAACAATCCATATATGTCTTCTCTCCAGGCAAATTTCTGGAATACGTAGACAACAGCCTGTAGAAACCATGAACCATACTGCATGTTTCGCAACGACACATAACCTAAAACATGAAACATTTCGGGGAGTCAGTGGTGTTGAAAGTACAGTTAGTCATAAGCTAGATTCTATAACCATGTCATGGTAAAGGGATTATAACTCTGATAAACCATATTCCAATCCTAGATGGATATACAAAAAACTGTAGGTATGAAAAGATTAAAAAAATACAATTACTCCAACCTTCCTAAAACCTATCCACATCGTATTAATGCACAAATCAAAGCTCTGAAGGTTCTGCTCTTGTTTGGAACTACAAAGCAGTCAAAAGTTGAATTTCTTTATAGTGTGAGGTATTGGGCTGAGTTTTGGAAACTGAACGATAATTCAGCTTTCCATAGCCTTCACTCACTTGGCCTGCATGAATTTTGATGCAGACCTCAGTAATACGCTTTTCTGCATCCGTCATGCAATTGTTTAAGTTGTATTACTCAATTACAATTTTGCATAGTCATCTGATTTTGACATGAATGCACGTACTATTTGAATTTGTATTTCTGCCATTGAATTGCAGAATTGGAACCACTTTCATCGGTGGAAGGTTAATGAAAACTCTTCGGTATGTAGGAAAAATTCCTGACCGACTGTCAAGAAATGGTCTTAAGTTTTTAACCTTGTGTTCGTACCGAACAACAAAAATATGTGACCTAACAAAACATCTTTGCAAGGAGTAACCCTTGAACAGGTGTATAACAACCATATTCATCAACAGAGCATAAAAATAAAATGTTTGTTTCAGTCTACCTAATCTACCCTAATTATTGCCCGCAACCCTGGACTTTTTATTAGGCATGAGGAATGGTACATCTAACGACAAAACTGACCCTAAGTCGATACTAATCTGAAGAGTTGACGAAATTGTCTACTAACGTAATACATGTACAATGTAGTAAATTTGATCCTTCGGTACAAATTCTCAAGAGTTGGAAAATTTATTTTGCTAATTTCAGGAGTCAAAATGTCATTTTAAGTGTAAAATGCGTGCCCTATATACACTGCAACCATGACCAAGTGGTCAAGGTGTCCTCCTTCAGAAAGGCAGATCGAAAGTTCGAACCCCAGTGCAGACTGGCTAAGAACAGATATGGTCATTGAGTGAGCCGCTAGCTAGTTAAATAATGGTTACCGTAGGCCCATCTCAGCCAGGCACCCGACAAAAAACGAGATGGGATTCGGGAGGTAGAGTGTGCACAAAAGATAGAAGTCTCATAAGCCAACTTGGCTGGCCCTTTCAATAGCAGTGACAATAATAAACTAAACCTTTATTTACAAATATTGTATATGTACAGACAAGTGCAAGACATTGAAGTACAAACCAGGATGAGTGGCACAGGCAACTAGTATGTCAGTTTTTGTAGGATTTGTCGCTCTTGGATGTTCTTTAGATGCATCTGGTTGGTCAGCATCAAATCTTTGACAATCTGCTGAATCTTGAAGATTTATTTGTTTCAATTGACCAGATATATACTCAATATTTCCGTCTACCTCTTCAGATTCTGGGCGATCAGGACTATCTGGAAGAATGCAATGACAGAGAAATTGATAAGTTCATTATGAAATAAATTAATTGTAACCCAAAGTATAACATTACAGTGGGGTTATATATCTGTATCTTCATTCTTTTTCGCAGAGGTATCTAAGCTCCCTTTTGACCTATATTTCATGGCATGATGAATTAATTATTCACATGAAATTCCTCATACTGTTGGATGATTCAGAAGAAACTCTTCCTTCCATTGGGTGAAATCTACAAGCGTAGACAAATTAAGACCACACAGACTTATTATGTGAACTTTTTGTGGTTGTAAAATTTGTAAAGTAAAAATGTACGAAAATGTATTCTTATGCGGTCGCAATAAAGTTATACAGTATAACCCCTGAATACCGGACCCCTTCCGGACTGAGCCAAAAGTCCAGTTTTCTGAGAATTCCGGTTTTCAGAGAACTTTTGGTAACACATTGTTGAATTATATCCTTAGTTGTACTGATATGTATTACTATCAAGCAAAGAAAATGTTTTTCAAATATAGTACCCTTTTATCTTCTGTGTAAGGGTTTTATAGCAATCAAGTTGTGTAACAGCCTGAACCCAGTACTACTCAGGGAAACTTGATAACGCATGTAGAAATGGAAATGACATACTCATACCTTTAAAGATGGTTTAAGAATAGAATTATATCATCTGTCAATCTTAATTTTGTCTTCAAGAGACAATTCAAACCTTCTACGCCTAGAAGATGGTTCAGACATTATTTAAAGAAGAGCGAAAGCAGATATGAAATGACCAAACTACCTGGCCATCGTGTCATAACTGCATAATTACGATCTTTATTGATTCTATCTTATTGTTCAACTTCAACACACAATGTGTTTTTCACGGCTGTACTAATTACACGCGCCACCGCTAATTGGTAAACAAAGGAAAATGACACTTGTCAGTCCGAATATACAACTTGAAAATATGCGCGTCCGGTATTCAGGGGTAAAATATAGTTTGATATCCATTAGCGGACGGTAAAAACCGTCCGGTATCCGGAATTCTGAGGTTCCGGTATTCAGAGAACTTATTGCATTGATTGTAGAAGAGAAAAAAATGGGACTTGAAAAATCGTCCGATATTCAGAGGATTCCGGTTTTCAGGGAGTCCGGTTTTCAGGGGTTATACTGTATATACATGAACACCATTTTTGACATACATTTAACATTTATTTGAATTAATATACAGTAGATATGACTGAATGCATAATTTATTTAGCTGACCAAAAATCAACATTTTAATGTGTGACCTAATTGGACTGCTAGCTGATAAGTGGTGTTCATACGGTACTATAATGGCAATTTAGGAATTTAATAAAAATCATACTTTTGATTTCAACAAACGTTTATCCTTATGAAAGCTAGCTGGACTGTCTCCTCACATGTGAGTTGTCATAGTCTGTGATGGAATTTAAACTCACAGTGGTGAGGGGCTAGTGATTACTAGTCAGAGTCTGAGAGACCATAAGCACTGTTATCTTTAAATAGAAATATAGAATTGTGATAAAAAAAGTTAAAACTGAAACTAACCTCCTTGACACGCTTGTATGAAGAATAACTTTGGTTTATCTCGGAGGGCTGGACAATGCTTTCCATCAAAAGGTTTGGTAACAGATTCTAAGGATATTATATTCCCATCGACACCATATATACCTTTGTTTGTGCCATGACTACATATAATACATATAAAACACTCAGAAGAAGTATGTTTTGAGTTAGAAGACTCTCTTTGTAGTTCTTCATACATAGCCTGAAAAACAGAAAACACATAACACTTGATCATTGAAGTCAGGTAATGAATTTCACTGGCTCACACTCTCCCTGACAATTTGACAGAAGAATAATTAGATAATACGCCCTATGTTCAATTGTCCTCCACCTCTGAATTATGTGGGGTAGCTTGGCAGTAGCTTGCAGATAGAATGTGCTTAGTACTGGTTAAGGCCTTAATGAAGTCCATGGAAGCTGGTTAGGATAACTGCCCGCCATGAAATAACTGTGACTGAAATAATGTTGAAAATGGCATTAAATCTGATGAAGTGGATACATAAATAAATTCAGTGGGTTTAATGCTGATATTTCAGTTATATTTAGCAGCATGTTTACCTAACCTGTTTACCTGACAATGTAACTTATCCGTCAACAAGGAGCCAGTGGCATCTTCATATCTATTGAGGAAAATCAACTTTCAAATTTTCACAGAAAAGTATAACCTGCAGTGACTGTGATTTTGAACACTGTCTGGCAAGTTAAAAGTCCAGCACACTAACCACTGGACCATAGCAGCGGCCCAGTACAAAATATTAATGTAAAAGAGTATGATGGAAAGACAACACAGGAATTAAATCAGAATTTAAGCAAACAAAAAACAGATTATTTGTGTTTTTATAGTTTTACTTAACATAATCATATAGACGCAATACATAGAAATAAAAACATAGTCAGAGCCTCGTTTATAGACCGGTATATATACATGTATAATTATATGGATAAAATTTCAAGGTCCAGTGTTATCATAAAGGTCAGGTGCTTTGTAAATTGTTTAATTGGTCTCATAATTGATTGATTGATTGTTTAACTGATATTTTGATTGATTGAAAAGTACACCAACCTGTGCAGACAATTCTTTCCGTATTTCAACATCAAAATGTAATTGTTCGAACAAAGTTTTTAAGTCATTTGTATCTTTCTCAGTACCATATCGAGGTGAAAGCATACAACGAGCTTTTCCATTGTCATCCCTTTCCAAAGGTCCATAAAACAAATGGTTTGAAATAATGAGGCATCTTCCACGACAACGCTTTTTCATTGAATAAACCTGTAAAATTAACAGAAAAACAAATAAAGCAGACATATCCATACATGCATCCAATGTTATTTACATATATGATGTAGATAGATATATGTTCAACTCTGATATAATAGTGAAGAATAGGCCACAGTGAACCTATTATTTTTTACCAAGACCTGCCATTCTTTATTTTTCACTTTTATGGTTATAGTGAAGAAATTAATTGGGTTAGCAAGAATTCACTGTTTTCGTGTTCCACTTTATAACTTAATAATTAAAAGCAAAATAAAATCATGCATTTTTAGTGAATATTCTGAAGAACAAACAACAATATTTCTGTGATTAATTGAATTGTTTGTATAACTTCAAGAATAGGGATAAACAACAGAAAAATAGGTACCTGTCTACTTAGCCAGTTTTGTTTGACGAAATCCGAACGAACATTGCAGGGTTTAACAGCAATACCAGCTTGCATGATGGCCTCATTTGGCCACACTACAAACAATGAAAAAAAAAAAACAATAACCAATAAACAAAAGCACTGTACATGTATTGTAAAAGCTTGAATTATAACAAAAAAATTATGAGATGGATATAAATTTCCCTTCAAAGTTTTGCTAAGGCGTCATGGGTAACTTTTTTAAAGCACTATAGTCCATTCTATAAGTGGGCCATAAAAATAAACATGTTACCCCAAGTCTTAATTAATATGCAATTTTGAGTAAGTTTAATAGCCCTGAGCTTTGGGCTAGTGGGCTAGCCCCAACACCCTTTTTTACTGTTTTGGGGAAAGAGATATTGGGTCCCTTTGGGGGGAATTTGCGTCTTGAAACACTAAATTTGGGGATTTTTTTCATAATTTATTTTTGGGGAAAAATGTATTCTTTTTTACTAAGGGAACGGAGGGAGAATACCGGCCACAAAATTGGCATAAATAAGGGCTTGACACTGTACAATAGGTAACATACCTTCAGGCAGATCATCTTCTTGATGGGGATTGGCATGTCCCCTGGTTCCCTCACCACAACCATGAACATGGGATCCAGTATATTCTGGTCTCAGTATTTCAGCAACAACATCATTAGAGCTCTCCATGAGACATTCATACAGGAAATTGTAAGCTGTGGGTCCTCGACGCGGTATAATGTCCAGAATCTTTCTGGTCTGTGCAATCTGAGTCTTCTCAGCCTTTAAAGAACAAGTGTAATAGATCTAGAATAAATTGAATTCATGTATTCTTTAAATGGAAAATTCTGTCAGATTCTGAATTAAATAAAGTTAATATCACTTACCCAGTATTAATCTAAACAAGATAAAAAAATGCCAAGCATACCTACTTATAAATATATATCTATAGATATGATTTAACTATAACTGACAAAGGCCACCCATGAGACAGACAAAATGTGGCCTTTATACAGAGGTCATTTTGTTCCAAATAATAAAAAACAGTTTGAAGGATAATGGCCTTTATTCACAGGATGGACTTTATTTGGAGGTGGTAGCTAACACAGTTTTGATTGTCGTTGTAACTGTAAGTCTTACCTCAACTTCTTGTCGCATCGATTCTGTAAAAATACCTTTTTCAAATAGAAGATCTACAAGGTCTACAGGGTTGGCAATATCATTGATGATTCTTGTACGATTTTTTTGTAGCATTTTTCTGTGTAATGGGTCCATGACCTATAATGTGCTATATAAATATAAAATCCAAATTTCTTAACAAGACATAAAACTTCTGATATTACATGTTCAGATTCAATCTATAAGATAAAAGTAAATTTTCTTCATGAAAAATATATCATTTCGGTCTTCATGATTAAGTTATGATGATTCACATATTTATCACACAGTAAGACATATTAGTTTTGCAAATTCCGTTATGGGTTTTAGTACTTTTAGTCACTTTTAGGCAATATGTCAGTTTAGAATTTCATAGGACCAGATTGTGTGATGGCCGTAACTTTTTATCGGACCGGCAGTGATTAAGGCGGACATCACAATATCCTATGACATCTAGATAAATAAGACATAATAAATAAATCAAAAATGAATCCCAAAATGACTCAAAGTCAAAATAGAAAAAATAAATAAAAGATACAAAACAACATATCTAAGATACTTTAAATCCATTTGCCACAATCATTTAGAAATACATTTGTCTTGAAAGAAAATATCAGCTCACCAGCACTTGAAATAAGCAGCAACAATAATACAAGAAAGAAAATAACAAAATGGGGAAAACCCATTCATTTACGGAAGTGGAATTTATACTTACACCGGTGTGGGCCGAGTTACTTCCCTTGTTCATGCCGTTCTGAAAGAAAAAATAATTGTATTTCTACGCGATATGGTGTACATTCTGTCCATGATAATGACTGATATATATATTTTGTTGTTGATCATTGTTGCAATTTGTTTCACCCTGGTTGTTTTGAGAATTTTACTGAGGTAAGTTATTCTGTTATATTATCACCTATTTTCGCGATGTGATACCGTATCGTAGACGACACAAACGTAGGTAATGACGTTGTTCTTATACCTAAAAATGGCCTTGTATAATGCTATTACTTGACATTAATTAGTAACAGGTTCACGACCAAATCATTATATAAATATCTTATAATTTGCGTGTGTGTGATTTATCAGCTGAGAGATTTTTCAAGACAAAGTTCTTTTTTTTCTTGTGGACGTATGATATACATGGGTAGGAGACGCTGCTCATTATATGACGTTCAAACTTAAAATGTTTAAAATGAAATGCATATATTTTGTGGTTTATGGAACGAAAAACTCAGTATGATACAACATACACATATTTGTATATATTATTGTCTAGTAGTACATTCATAGCACTGGAACAGGGTTCTCAATAAGTTTGTGACCGACAGGCCCAAAAGCTAGACTAACAGGCCTGCTAGGGGGGTTCTGGCATTTTTTTAGCAATATTTTATAAAATTTTGAGATTCCTAACCGGCCCAAACACATTTCTAAGCAGCTAAATTGGCCTGCAGCCTGCTGTTATTGAGAACCCTGCAGGAACCTGTTATTCAGTATAAAAAAAATTATGCTCAATAAAAAATTTACTTACATAATTATAGAAAAAATTACAGGAGTGCAATGCCTCCCACTTCCCACCCACATCCCCGATACAAGAATACAAGAAGCTTCCTGTGATTCATAAGAGGTTGACAGTATCAAGAGATAGATAGATATTGCCAGGTTTTTTTTATCTTATGGGGATGGGTCCCATCAGAATGGGATTTTGGAGTTGTCACAACTAAGTTATTGGGAAATTTTATCCATAGAAAATGCCAAATAAATAAAGTTCTCTGGTTTCTTTGCACTAGTTTACTATACTTCTCGACAAAAAATGGTCACAACTTCGTCATTTTATGTCCAATTTGGAAATTCTTTTTTGTTAAATGTTTGTTTGGAATTTTCTCCATTTGTATTTTGGAAAAAGGTTGAATCGTTACTGACTAAAGGCAGACCATTAGAGGTAGACGGTGATACATTGTAAACTGTAGAGGTTGTAATGGGGTTAGGGTTGGTTACTCTTCTGCCTTTAGCCGAATTTGTATCATTAGTTCTGCCAATAGCACTAACCTAACAGCCATATCTGATATTGCTGTTGAAAATATATTCATGTTATAAAATAATTGTTATTTCAGACAGAGATATCCTGTAAGTGTGGTGTGCTGGTTCTGTGGTGAAAAAACAAAAGTTTTATATAACCATAGAAATGGTTGGGATTGTCCAAGTTGTGAACAATACAATGGTTTCAATAAGGTACATGTAGATACATTGTATAAAAATGTTAAATATGTATTTATTAAATATAAATTCATAATTTGTTGTGCGATTTTGACAGTGGTTTGGACCTGTGTCATTGTTTGCATTAAGCAGTGTTAAATCCAGCCTGTGCCCGGAAGGGACCCTTTGGGCCCAAAAAATTCACAATGGGGGTAATTTTGAAAAAATAAGGGGTCATGAAATAAAATTACGAAAAAAATCTTAACATATATTGTATTAGTTATGCAGCCTTGGCCCTCCTATCCCACTGCTAAGTTTTACTGTGAAACAAATCAAATGTGCTTGAAGTTGGAAACATTAGTTTATCACTCAAAGAGTAATTTATGTTTAAAATCACGTTTTTTTATACATCTTTAACCATTTAAAGATAGTGGCAGCTGTCTTGAGTTACAAATGTAATGGACAAGGCTAACCCCTATCATTTTGACATTTATCGTAAAAAAAATCAGTTGTTATACACTTAGATATTTTGGAGTCTGTTACTTAAAATAGACTGCTATTGGGTACTGCTTGAACTGCATAAACTAATAAATCCAGTCGCAAATAACTAACGGAAAGCAAGTCAAAGTGAGCAAAAGATTACTTACGCGTAAAGGTATTACCGGTAGGTATCGGCAGTTGCGCCCCTCAGGTCTGACAGACTATTTAAAACGCACCATTTGGATTTTTTAGCGGTCCATGGCGCAATGGCGCACTCTAGATTGAACACTGCATTAAGAACAACCTATCTGATCGAAGAATGCAAGACTTAGTGTGATCCGTGGTCTGGTGGTAACACTGGACTACTGAACAAAAGTCATGAATTCAAATCTAGGATTTCCCTTTTGAATTTTCAGGGCCCCTTTTAATTGTCCCTATCCCAACTACCGGGGCAAGTACTTTGATAAAAATCACAGGAAAACAGATGAGGCATGTATCAGTGCTAAATCCAAGCATAATAAAGAACCAGGAAAAACTGTTTGAAAAAAGATTAGGGCTACAAATGCCTGGTACTCCTGTATCTTTTCTCCGCTCTCTCTTGGGTGGCTCCAAAATGACCATAATAAACAACAGATATACAGATGATCAATTAATCCTGCTTTGAGCGCTCCATTTCAAGTAATCTGACTACATTTGAATTGGCATGAATTGCTGCTGTAAGATAACAGTCTTCATCTTCTAGAATTACTTAAATATACGATTTCATTGTATGTATTAGTAGTGTCCTATAACTAGTGATTAGATGATTAAAAGGTCTCTAATGCATACTTAGAAAGCTAATACAGTAAATCTTGCTCATGTGACCATGTGTCCTTAGCAACCACTTGTATTATACTACAAAAATTAATGCAAACTCCCCTCCAAGCGATTTCATTATTTGAAAATTTGTACTAAAGCAACCTTTGTCAAACATGACCAGTGACTGCCAATTTGGGCAGATTCAGGCAGAATTGACCCACCTCTTTGTGCCAAGAAACTGGTATGATTTTATTTGGCCCATCTTTGCATCAAACACAGCAACAGATATGTGTGAAATACTCTGTAACATCCTAAATATTGATAAGGATCCCAAATAAAGACTGTATAATTTGGTTTCACACTGATCAACCAATAAAAAGGACTTGTTTTTAAGTTCCCCCTCTAAACCTATTGTAACCTGACCAGTCTATGGATATATAAAACAAGCATGTCATGTTGTACTGGTTGTTGTAAACAGAAGTATAACCTGTCATATGTGTAATTGATTTTCAGTATGACTTAATGGAAACTTGATTAAAATACTGTGGTTTTAAAAATTTTCATTAGGGATTTAATTTCAAGGCTTTCAAGTGTCGACGCTTCCATGAAATCAAATCCCCATGAAAATAAAAATACTGAAATACCTGTCAGCAATAAAAAAATTGCATTATCCGAAAATGTACTATTTACAAAGAACTTCTCCGAAACTGAGAAGTAAGCATTTTACTTAATTAAGACACGTGATAATTATAATTACATGTATTGTATTTTTCTTCACTAACTAGGTTACTTTATATATAAAACACTAAGGCTAAATTTCCTTTTTCAAAAATATCAAAATTCACGAATTTACGTCACCACAAAATAGCCATTTTAGTTAAAACTGTGCAAATTGAGCCCAACGAAAATAAATGAAACCACAGTAACATAACAAACTTAGTATTTCTGTTGTAAATAGTACATTATCACATTTTTAGAAACACAAAAAGTTGTTTACATACATCAGTGTTGCGGAAAATTCCGACAATTCATACAGTGTATTTATAAGCACTTTTTATATGAAAATACCAACCAATTCGGAACAGAAGCAAAGGTTCCCATGTCAAAGTCGACCCACAAACTTTACGGTTGCAACATAGGACAAGGACTGCAACTACATATTGTCAGGTACGGGTAATAGTACACATTACTTTTGACAACATGTTACGTGTTACAAAACAGCTACCCGCCTCTGTTGTCAAGTGGTTAAGGTCGCTGACTTCAAATCACTGTTACCTCTTACTGATAGAAGGTTGTGGGTTCAAGCCCAGCTACCATCCATGTCTCTCTATGTGAGAAAGTAGGCAGTTGTCTACGGAGGATGGGAGACTAGTACTGGTTCTTCCCAAGTACAATGGTTAGGTGTACTGTCCGCTTCATATGAATCTGACTGTTGAAAAAGGCGTAAAACTAAAAACAAACAAGCAAACAAAGAAAATAGCTAGACACTTTTATATTATGAATTACGTACACTTTCAAATCGTGAATTGGTGATAATGTATGCATATAAATATTTGACAATTAATTTATTCAATTTAGGTGAAATTCATCTCACTTTCTGTTCATTAATATTCATGCTTGTGATTTTATGTAAAATGCATTGAATACCTCTTTTTATGCATACTTGCATAAATCTATCATGATATATACTATATATATATATATAGTAATTATATGTAGATTGATACATTACATTAAAATAGTGACCATCCTGAATTTGAAATCACATGAATACACTAATGTTCTGTATAATTTATTTTTTTTAAGCTTAAAGGTTTCCACATCACTGAGTTAAGTAGAAATAAATTCTGCTGTTGTATTCATGCTTAAGGGCATTCTGAGCAGTAGATTTGTCAGACAATTTCCGAAGTTGTAGCCTGTGGCTTCATTTTGATAAAGTCTCATTCAGTCCATGTCTGATAAGACAAACTCTAACATCAAATATCACTTGTATTGTATTGTTCTGAGATAAACAGACAGAAAAAATCCGCAATGACTTGTGGCAAACAAGTGAAAGAATTAAGTTATTGTCAGGTAGAGGGTACTCCAGTTGATGCAGGCACAGGCATTTATAAAACACTGCCAGATTGTTTACAATACCGCGCTAATCTACATGGTGACGCTGAAGCTTTTGTTTTCGCATACTTGGATGGAGAGAGAGAACGTATTTCATGGAGAAATTTACAGCAAAAATCACAGTCAGTGGCTCAAACTTTGATTCATTATGGTGTACAGAGGAGAGACATTGTTGCCATAGATATGCCTAATTGTCCAGAATGGCTGTATCTAATGTTCGGCATAATGAAAGCTGGAGCCATTCCAGTCGGTATTGCCTTCAAGAACAAAGACTTCAGTAATATTATTGCCATGCTGCAAAAACTTGAAAGGTGCTCTGTTATAGTTACTAGGCATACTGAACTTGATGACACATGGAGTGTGCTGCATCAGTACTTGGATGAATTACGACCAGATGGATCAGTGTCGAGTAAAATTTTGCCGTACTTGAAGTATGTCTTTGTTCGTTACGGTTTTTCTTCCGAAGGCATAAAAAATGAGAATGATATCCACGGATTTCTGAATGAAGATCATGACAGTGTTAAACTTCCAGAACTCAACGAGGATGATATTGCTTTTGGAAAACAATCATCGGGTAGCACTGGACCCTCTAAGATAGTGACGCGGACTCATAAGTCCTTCATGAAAGCTTTTTACAGGCAACTCAACCGTCCAAACTATGGTGGTATCAGAGTATACAATGATTTTTGTTTCAGCTGGGCTGGTGGGTTCCCGTACTCTCTCTTTACTGGGTTCACAACAGTTATAATGAATAATGAAGGACTCTCAAGGGAACAGATGTGTCTGGTTCCAGTCCGGATCATTGTAGATGAACAATGTACATGGATAAGAGCACGTCCATCTTTGCTGGAATACCTTACCATTCATTCGGTAAGTTTCTTTTCATATTCAGACCATTGTTTTGAAATGCTCACAAGTATTTAAAGCCCCATTAGCTTTTTGCTGTAGAAAAATATATGCAAAAACATTTAATTGCTGATATCATCCAAAGATAATTATTACCGAAGAAACAAGCCCTTTTTCGTCTGAAAACACTCATTTTACTGTGATTTTTGCTTTTGTAAACTTGAAATATGTAGAGCGTGTGACGTCACTTTACTACGTGTGCATAGCATGACTGCGGGAAAACATAGGTGTTCTATAAATAGTATATATTTCAATGATATTGTAAAAAATACGATAGTGGTTTCGGAAACATTTTTTCTTGCTATAAAGTATGCACGGGAGGAAAACACCGGATTCCTCTGTTACAGAACAAACAGAAACTATTAGGACCAGTACATTTATAAGCTTATGGGACTTTAACTATAGTAATTATGTCGGGGACAATGTGTAACATATGACCTGAGATTTACTTTGATGACATCTATTAGTCAAAGACTTAGCAGTTGGAAGTATTGTCCCTACAGTAAATATGTTAGAGTCCACTAGCTGTTGTTCTACTGATTCTGACATGTATATACTTGACACTTGTATGACCCGCCTCCGTGGTCGAGTGGTTTTGTCATTGACTTTAAATCACTGTAGCCTCTCACTGAGATACGGTCTTGGGTTCAAGCCCCGCTACCGACCATGTCTCTTTATGTGAGAAAGTTGGCAGTTGCTTACGGAGGATGGGAGTCTAGTACTGGTTCTTGCCAGGAATAGTGGTAAGGTGAACTGTCCGCCTCATATGACTCTGACTGTTGAAAAGGGGCGTTATATTCAAATAAATAAACAAACTGACAAAATTATATACATGTACAAAATTATCAATTGATTGTAATTTTTGAACAAATTGTCTTTTCAGGATAAATTACCTGAAAATTGGCCGGTAGAGGGTATTTTTATTTCTGGAATGCCGCTTAAGAATAGTCTAAAAAAGTTGATAGGCAAGGCAGCAAAAATGTTGTATCTCCTATACTCTGCTGCTGAAGCTTTAGACACTTCTGCCGTGATGGTCACTGATCCATCTGAGTTCAAAGAGTATCATTGCGGTCGGATGCTGCCTGGAATTCAAACAGAGATGAAAATTGTTGATGAGGAGGGTAAAACGGTACCTGTTGGATGCCGCGGAGAAATTCTGTTGCGAGGTAAAGGCTTGTTCCTGGGATATTACAATGATGCTGATCGTACTTCGGCGGTGTTCACTGATGATGGATGGTATAAAACTGATGATATTGGAATGATGACCTCAAATAAAGAATTGTATGTTTATGGAAGGAAGTCAAATATCCTTAATATCGCTGGAATAAAGATGGACGCCAATGTCCTTGAAAAGGAATTTGAAAACTACCCAGGCGTTATCTCTGTGGTGGTTGTATCGATTCCACATGAGATCAAAGTTAGTGTTATGTGTGCTTGCGTGAAGGTTCAGACAGGATCAGCCATAACAGAAGCAGAACTACATGAATTTTTCAAAGCATTGCAGGAAGAAAGGCGAGCAGATTTTAAACAAGTGCCAGAACATGTAATGCTTCTATCAGATTTCCCTGAAACAATATCTGGGAAACCTTCAAGACCACAGCTTGAGATGATGGCGAAGAAACGTTTTCTTTCCCAGAATGCTTAAATGAACGAAACTATTATTTACTGTTGAACTGACAAGTGTGGTCTTTTACCATTTGGCAACTTTGAAGCTACCATAGCGTAATATATTAATAAGTAGTTGACTTGTATAATATAACACTTCTTGTGAACTAGACCTACATTCCCAATGGCCTTCTTTAATCATTTTACACAGAAACTGTTTTTTTTTCACTGTTTATTAATACTGTTCGTATGTGAATATTGTTTAGATAAATATATACATGTATGTAAATAAATACTGTACTCTGTGTATATTGCGTTGTGTGTCATAAGGCCAACATTTTTTTATTTTCTGTTTTACGGGAAATTTTTCAAAAAAATTGAGACGGGATAAATAAAATGAAAATAAAATCTTTAATTTTCATTCAGTCGAAAAAATATAAGTGAACTTATTTGTGTTTTTTTTTATTTTGACAGATTGCTCATTATAAACAAAACAAGTGTATTTAGACTAGATTCACATGAGATTACAATAAATATACGAGTATTTACAAATCAGGCTATATCACAAAGGGTATTAAATGAAGAAAACTTGATATAACTACATAACTATTAATTTTAGAGATTCACGGAGTCTAAACATTTATGCTTATGAATGAATTCTGTTATCCAACAGTGTCTTCAAGGTAGGGTGATAAGTTTGGAAGTTAGGCCTGCAGCCTTAAGAACTACATGTACTTTAGTTAGTGGTAACACTGTCTGTTGACCAAAAAGGCCCCTACACAATTTCTCTTGGCCTCTCGGGTAAAAAACGCATTCTGACATGCATTTTGGGTTCAATATTAAAATTGAATATTTCCTACCTACCTATCCAGTGCTGAAAATTCTCTGGGTATAGGGTTACCGCAAACAAACATTTTTTTTATGGATGGCCTTTGTGGTATTGTGATTTAATTGTCATGGCTGAGTATTGTTAGGATGAAATCTGTTACAGTAACTTGGTAGTACAAATCACTTCAAACTTTAGCACAAAACAAGACTGCAAATAATCATGCAGATCACCAGTGTTCTAATATTCACCAATTTGTAGCGCTCTAGAAATCATACAATATGTTATTTTGAATATTTTCAGGCTTTGAATAAGGATTTGAGATTCTGGCCCCCTGTTTCACAAAAAAACTTCTCAAGTTTTTGCTCAAACTGAACTTAAATCATTAAATCATAGATTTCTGTATTTTATTGTGTGTCAATTGGAATGTACTTTTAAAAGAAGGTTCCAAGATGGTCTAATAACAGTTTCTTACAATTTCAACCTGTCTATAATTCCTTTTCATGGTATACATGTATTTCAATGAAATTGATAGAACTGTTATCGGGAATTAGACTTTTGACTCAAATATAAATGGAGTTTTTTAACACTTAATTTGTTCACCCGACCCACAATATTTCATGCTGGCATGTTCAACTTGTTCTTTGTAAATAAGAAAACAAATGAAAACATTTCTGGTCAAAGACACAAGATTTCTTGACAGCAAAAAACACTCTATTATGGAGTTTCTACTCAATTTTGTTTGTGAAACTGGGGCCTGCTTCAGTAGGTAAAACATATAAACACAAATATTCTGGACAACTTGCTAGCCTTAGACAACAAAATGACATAACTCAACAACATTTGTTGCATGGTAACAATTGATCAAGTTATTATTCAACTGATTGAGAAACTTGCATATTTCGTTCATTTTACCAGTAAATGTGAAAAGGTCAGTGGTCCAACAATCCAGTAAATTTTTCAGTGATAATTTACCATGATTCAGAACAGATAATGAAGTATTTTTATCACTCTTTAAAAATATATTTTTTCGCCAAATTATACGAGATTTTGTGTGTATGCTCAGCGGGGCATTCATGTCCTTTGGACACATTTCTGGTATATAATTTGTGAGGTGAATTAGCATAATACTATAATTTGAGGGCTCAGCGCAACACTGTCATAACTTGTTCTTATTTCAATATGAGCTATGACACTGTTGCGCTGAACTCTCGAATTATGGAGTATAGCATAATTATTAACACTAAATTAGTCATACTGGCATATCGAGGGTTCAACGCAACAGTGTCGTAACTCATATTGAAATAAGAACAAGTTACGACTGTGTTGTGCTGAGCCCTCGATATACAATCCAACCTATGTTATCATTCACCTCCGTATTATAAAGGCAACCCTGTGAAATAGACTGTATTATCCAGTTGGGATATCAAAAAAGAATTTTCTTATTATTTCAGGATGGTAGTTACAATAAACCGATTCCAGCTCAGTATGACGAAAGATTGAACCAACCAATCAGCTGTGAGAAAGATGAGTTTCTCGGAGGTCATGACATCCTGTGTGAGAAATGTTCCCAAAATCAGTTACTGAAAGTGAAACAGTTAGCTAACTTCGAACCATATGATGAGGTATGTATTCATGTATTTTTTAAGCCCCGGTGCCGATTGATTTGAGGTACATTGTTTTTGGCCTGTCTGTTTGTATGTCTGTCTGTCTGTTTGTAGCAGACTTTAACCTTGCTTATAGATAAAATCTAAATGCTTCCACCAACATTCACCAAACTTCATATGTTGGTTCCTCAGGACAACCTCTACAGGACCTGTGCATTTTAAGGTCAAAGGCCATGGTCACCTGGAGGGGTGTAAAGGTCTTGTTAAAGGTGTATCTGGTTTGTAAAGAGATGCTCTTTATTGTTTTCCACTTTCTAGCACTAGCAAATTGTTACCCGTATGGTAGTTGTGAACCCGTTTATAGATTGGGCTTGTTCTTAGACTGTTAGTGTTCTTAGACTGTTAATAGTGCTGTATCTTATTTATTTCTTCAGAAAAACTATGATTATGAAGTAGAAGCATATGCACGTCATCTGGAAAAAGTGTATCGTCTGTGTTTACCGTGTGAAATCAAAGTGCAGCAAGAACTTCAAATTCAAGATGAGGCTATATCCAAGCGTCTCAGCTACCTTGATCACTTCAAAAGCTTTCTTGATAATTCGTTACAAGAAGAGAATATTTTGGTAACTTATTTCCTTACCTAGATTGCGCCCGCCCTGTAAGCTCAGTTGTTAGAGCATTGTTCTATCGATCAACAGGTTTTGAGTTCTAACCACGGACGAGGCTCACAGAGTCTGTGACAGATTTGACTGCAGATATTACATCCTATGTTAAATTGTCTTCTACAGTGTACCTCTGAATTATGTGAGATATTTTGGCTTTAACTTTCAGATATGTGGTTAGTACTGGTTAAGGCCTGAATGAAATCCAGAGAAGTTGGTTAGGATAACTGCCCGCCATGATATAACTGAAATAATGTTACAAATGATGTCAAATCTAATGAAATTATCAGATTTTGCAAAACAAAATTCACATGAGATCAACATGCTTAAATTTTAAAATTACAGTCAAATCTTAGAGCAAAGGTCACTCTTGGGTAAGACAATTATCTGCCCATTATTGCTAAGTGGCCTTTATTCTGAGGTCACTTTGTTCTGAATACATGTAATACATGACAGTTTTTGAAAGAATGGTCTTTATTCTCAGGGCGGCCGTCATTCGGAGGTGACTGTATTTTGTTTTATTGAATGTGGTTCTGAAAGCAGCTTAAAACTGAGTTGGTGATTTAATTAGAGCTGTTTTGATTTATGTAAGAATTTATAAGTTCATGAATATTATAACAATTTGTAATTACGTACATATTTTCTTTTCTAGAATCTAAATGGTCAGATAAACATTTGCATTTGAAACATTTTGTATACCCTCATCATGAAACGATGTCAGGGTGTATATAGATTGCTTTGTCTGTCTGCATGAGGTTAAGTCAAGCTGCAACCTGTGGGCCTATGTATATATTGAATGCAATGTCTTGTTTAATTGTCAGTTTTAAGATTATACTGGCCTCTATTTAGTGATAATTTTGTGGTAATTTGCAGCATTCCAGTTATACAGACAGAAGAATGAATAAAAGAATAGTGATATCATATACTCTTCATGGTATTTCATTCCTGTGTAGTGTTTTAATAGTTGCCAAAGAAATACAGCTAGATGGTGACAGACTGTGGCAAAGATATCTGTTATGTATACATCCTGTGTTGTTGTGGATTGACAAAAATGTCGTTATGCTGGTCTTTTTTCAAATTGTTACAAACCTCATGGCAAAGTTACTTTTAGGACTGAACAGGTAAATATTTCTTAAAGTGATCCAATCAAATTTTATTCATTTTTGAGGAACAATGTATACATATGGCACACCTTGGCCTACTTCATGTGATTTATGCCATACCTGGTAAGCCGACATTGGAACTACATGAAATTTGTAAAACTGACAAATATTGCAGCCTCCAAGATACTGGTAGATACTTTTAAGCTATAAGTACATTAGAGTTTAGGTGGAGGTATGGAATTGCCTAACATGTTTTGAATGACAACATAAATGTGCATTATGATTACTTACACTTTATTTACATATATTCAATGGTGACACCTTAAATTTAGGTAATTTGGGGGGGTATTTGTTAGCAAAAATGGGTGGTTCGTCAGCGGATGTGGTCTGATTGAGATTTCAGCATTTTAAGAACCCTGACAAACAGTCAAACCTGTATGTAAAGATCACCCTCAGGAATGACAAAATATGGTCGTTATTTACAGTTGGTCTTTATTCAGATGTCATTATGTTCTCAAAAGTCAATAACAGGTAATACAACATAACAGTTATTACAACAATGGCATTTAATCACAGGTTGGCCTTTATATGACAGGTGGTCAATAACACAGGCCTGACTGTACATGTAGATTATCAGTGCATAGACAATATTGTAGTCTGTAATTTCTGTATGATTTTGTTTCTCTTGTAGATTGCATATTGTTGATGCTGTAAGCTGCCCAGTCTGGTTACTGGTTTTGCTGTTTCACATGGGTTACTTCCCTTTTGTTCAGACTGGTTCCCTGTACAGTACCTGCTGTCTGGTACTCAATTGTGTAACATGTGCTTTGTGCTTGGGAATGAGAAGAAAAAGACATAACAAATCAAACATAAGAATGACAAGGTCTTGTAAATTAAAATAAATGTTTTTTTCCCTGTATTTTTAGCAAAGAATTAGAAGATAATTAATTTTCATCCCAAAACATTTCATTAAATTTCAGAGGAGTTAATGCTGTTTTTCAACGATATTTCTGTTATTTAGTATTATGGCGACTGGTTCGGCTGACCAGTTTTCATGGACTGTATTTTAACCAGTACTAACTTACCCTTGCATATGGAGCCAGTAACTTATCCACATATGCAGGAAAATCAACATTTCCTTGTCTGATTTTCATAGAAGAATATGACCTGACTAAGTCCATACTAACCTCTTGACCACGGGCACGGCCCATAAAACAATTCAAACATCTCATGTAACACAATGAATGTAATTTTTTTATATGATTGTGTGTTGCATTCAAAGTACCAATTAAATGTTATTTGATATCTTCAGTGGAATAATGTTTGAATTTAAAAACCATATTGCTACAAAACTGAACATTTTCTGATTGATTCTGATTCAATTTTATGATTGTGAGAATGACCGTAATGTGTAATGTTAGCTATAGAACTATTCATTTGAAATAAATGCCAGGATGTTAATTTCTATTTCTTACTAAATGTATAGTATGACAAGTTTGTTGCTATAGTAACTGACTGTTTCTTTGTTCTTCAGAATGTCCTTGGATACTAGTAATATCTCAGATTCTGTTAGCAGTGTTTCACCGTTCTCATCAGTAAGTCAAACAGGGTCAAGGTCACATATAAATGAACATGTGGCTCCATCTAGCAGTTACTCAACTCCAGGAAGATATGATGACATTACTCAACCGGATTCCTCTGAAGATAAACTTGATGAAGAGTTAATGCAGTTGAATGATATTGCTAATGAGAAAGATGATTGTCATAGTAACATCGAGGATACCACTTCAGAACTGAACGCATTTTCTCTTGGTGAACCTTCTAGTAAAAGAACACATTCTGGATCAGGTCTGTCAGCTAGTTTAGTTTGTTTGAATTTGATTTGTGTTGCTTAGCAACAATTTATTTTCGAACTATCGCATTCAAACTTTCACATTTTGAACTATCACATTTTGAACTATTGCATTTTTAGCCTTCACATTTTGAACTATTGCATTTCAAACTATCACATTTTGAACTATAACATTTGTGGAACTATCACATTTTGAACTATTCAACAGTAGTTAAGAGTGTTGAGTATTTAATCAGGATCTGATCTTATAAAACTTGAGATTGGTCTCCAAGCTCATATTTCATATTTTGTCTTTAAATTTTTATTTGTTGATTATGATGTGTTATGTCATACAACAATTATAATATTTATCTCTTATGCTTAATTTTAATCATATTACAGGGATCTTTTCATCTGTGTCACAGTCTACGTCCAATTTATTTCACCAGTCTGTCACTAACAATCTACAGTCTAGACAATTTGGACAGGGAAGACCACTCCTATCACCGCCTACATTTAACCATTCCTCCACACCGGAAAGACACAGTACAGTCATTTTTTGTTACTCGACTTTTTGTATTTGATTTATCGAATAAAGTAATATGAATATAAATGCTCGTGCCAAACAACATGGAACTAATTTTTCATTTCACACCAGAATTCTATTTTTTATTACAATTTAATTTCATATTGGTAGTTTTTTAAAAATATTACTTTTGATTATCTACTTATGCTTGTCTGCCAAGTATAATGACATCAGCATGGTGCTGCAGGTATGTCTTGCCTTGAATCATTTACAGGAATAACATTCTTAAAACAACATTGCATTCATTAAGAAAAATAATACAATTAGTTATTTATTTGAATGTAAAAATATAGATGTCAATGTTTTAAGTCCACACTAATTGTTAGTAATGTATATCAGGGTCTATTTGAGTGACCCTGTGTACCGGTACATGTAACTAAGTTGATTTTATTCTATTTCAGGATTATCTCCCTTGCCAAAGTTTGGCCTTTTTAGTACATCATCCTCACAGGTTCAAACACCGAGCTTCATTGACAGGCCTTCATCACCATTACAACGATCAGCATTCATACCTACACAATTACCAAGCACACAAAGACATTCTTTCACTCCAGAACGACCGTCGTCTCCCGTGGTGACATCATTTGGTGTACCCCCGTTCTCAAACATACCTCTACAAAGTGACCATCTATCACAATGTTCATCTACGACGTATAGAACTGCCAAGCATTCATATGTGAGACCAAATCTAGATAAGTCCAAAAATGTGCAACAAAAATCTAAAAAGCATATAGACATGACTGAACTGTCGGATGATGATGATAGCTTATCTGACATGACATCGATATCAAGACGATGTCCTGTAGACAGTACTTCAGAAACAGAAGTAAAAAGGAAAACAGATAGTGGTAGGATATGTATTCTTTGTATTTCTTGCCTCATAGTCAAGCACTGTTGACAAAGGTCCCAGCATTCGAAAAATTATTTGCTTTCTGCATAATTTGTATAAAATTAAAATTGATAATTTCAGATCCTATATGGATTGTGAAACGTTTAATATTTTGAGCTTAAAATGATCTCTGCTAATGGCTACATTCTTCTTCTGTGTTCTTAGTTAAGGTACAAGGACTTAGACAAAATTATTAACTTTTTGTTAGGATGCAATTGAATCTTAATCTGTAAATGCAGTTGATTCAAACACAGACCTCTGCATCAACAGTCCTGAGACGCTCTGTTTATTGTCATTGACATGATGTTTCATGCATAAGTTAAGTGATTATCAACAAAATGGTACAACAGATGATTTGGCTTAGTAACAAAAGTATCTTGAGCTAAATGTAAAATGAATCTGACAGGAGATATGGCCCCTTTTTGATTAAGCTCTCGTTGGGGGCATTCCTGTCCTCAAAACACTGTTTAAATTCTATTAACACAAATATTAATATGATCTTGAAGGTGACAGATCGGTGATTTATAAAGTGGATATTTTAAGCAGTTGGATTAGTTAGAACTTCACATTATGAAGTATTATAACTATCTGTTATGTATTGTATGTATCATAAAGAGCCAGTATTAACTACCTGTTTTGTTTTGTATCTTACAGAGCAGGTACCATGGTGGATACATCCTGGGTTTATTGGTTTTATTCTTGGAGGAAGTGTTGTTGCAAATGTTGTTTTAGTTTCCCAGATTACTTGGCCAAATAAGTCGTCATGACAACCAACATGTGTGAATAGTGTTGTGATAGTAACATACTTACGAATGTCTTTGTCATGACAGCATGTGAAAATAGTGTTGTCATGGCAACATGAACAGAAATGATTATGTAATGGCAACATGAACAGAAATAGTGTAGTCATGGCAACATGAACAGAAATAGTGTTGTCATGGCAGCATGAAAAAAATAGCGTTATCATGGCAATATGAATGAAAATAGTGTTTGTCATGGCAACTGATTAGTAAATAGTGTTGTCATGGCAACTGATTAGTAAATATTGTTGTCATGGCAACTGATTAGTAAATAGTGTTGTCATGGCAATATACTAATTTTGTGAATTGTGTTTTGTTCCATTTGATGTCTGGTCATTTATTTGTGAAATCATGACTTTACTTAACACCGTAAGATGTTCATTAATCTCTACCTTCTCTTATATCTTATATATGTATATTAAAGTAATGATATTGTCACACTGATGATAAAATATGCATCTTGTGATTAATTTTATTTAGAACATGAACTCTTTCACTGCCATTGTCACCATTGTGTGACTATATTTGCCACACTACCATTTTTGTAATAAGTTCAGATTGTAGTTATTCTGTTCTCGACTAAGGGAGGTAAATCACTCTGGACATCCATAAAACAAATTTTGTTTGCAGTAACCCTACCCATAAAATTTTCAGTGGGTAGGTAGGTAGATAGTATTCTTGTATTAAAACCAAAATTTCAGATTGCATTTTTTTTATTGAAAAAGAAAAAAATTCAGAGGTGAAAAAAAGTTGGGTAGAGGCCTATTTTGGTGAGTAGGTAGCGTAACTGTGAACAAAAGTTTTTTTTAAGGATGTCAATTAATTATCATACTGGTTATTTTATGAAAGTCCAGAATTCAAAACTGAATTAAGCTTTTCGTTTATAAGGTGCTCAGAATCATTTTATGACATAAATTTACATGATACTTGTACTGGAATCTTTTTAATTATTTTTTTATTAGTCTTGAAAGTATTCGGAAAGTTAAAAAAAGAGAGACAGCGCCATGGATGCACTGTTGGAAATATCAGGGAATTTTATCATTTGCTCATATAGTGTGTGGGTACCCCATAAAAATGGTGTCTGTCAAATAGGGCATTTCATATTTTTACATAATTTTTCTGTTTTATGGTATGTAATAACTGTAAGTATTTTAAGTATGTTGTTGATATTTATTGTGGCTATTATTTTTTAACAACAGTTCCTCTGGAGAAACAGTTTATTTTATTTTTAGTTACGTATAGTCAAACCTGTGTAAGCAGCCACCTCCGAATAAAGGTCATTCTTTTAAAAAATGTTGATAATTTAGAACAAATTGACCTGACAATAAAGGCCACCTGTAAATAACGATCCTATTTGGTCTTTCTCAAGGATGACCTTTGTTCACAGGTTTGACTTTATCTATTAAATTCAAAGACAAAAATACATGTACCATGAATACTTTGAACTGATGCTTTTCTATCACCATTAAATGGTTATTTTACATCGAACAGACTTGGTTATAATATGTATAATGTTTGACAGGTAATCACTGCCCCATTTGTACAGTGGCCACTTGTGAACAGCTGTTACTCTTCAATGAAGGTTTTGCTTAGAAGAAGTTTCACTGTACGTGACCATGGTATTAGAAAAATTTTGACTGATTAAAATGTTTTATAATTATAGTTATTTATTTTAAAATAAATAGTTGTTTATGTTTGTAGATAGTCATGGAAACTCACAATCACAATAAAAACATGTAAAAAACCAAAAGTCCTGTCCTACACACAACATCTTGTAAACAGACCTTAGAGTTAGGCATGTAAAGGAGCTCTGTCAATCAATACACAAGTATAAATTTAAATGACTGATGAAATTCCATTTTCCACAAATATCTCAACAATGCACACTTACATATTAATTAAAATACCCCTGTAAAACACACTCAATGAACATATAAATGTATATAAGCCCATGATGTAATACATGTATATTTAATAAGATAGAGAACATATTAATACAAATATTACCACAACTGTGGCCGAGTGGTTAGGGTGTCCGCCTTCTGAGTGGTAAATTGAAGGTTCGAACCCCAATGGAGATTGGGTAAGAACTGATGCGGTCGGTTAATGAGACGCCAGCTCATTAAATAATGGTTACAGTAGGCCCATCTCAGTCAGGCACCCTGCAAAATGAGAAGGGATTCAGGAAGCACTGTGCGAACATAAGATAGGTGTCTCATAAGCCAACTTGGCTCGCCCTTTCAATAGGGGTGACGCTATAATAAACAAAACCTTTACTTTTATGTGATCATAGCTATATACAGTCACTTATAAGTAAATTTGTACTTAGTTATTCAAGTATAGAATATATAGTATATACATCGTACATTCAAACTCCTGAAAACTGACTGGGCCCAAAATCCATTTTCTGAGACTGAAAGTTTTCAGATAACTTTTGATAAATTCCGAAAAAAACTGGACTTGAAAAATTGTCTGATTTTCAGGAAATTCCGGTATTCAGGGATTTTGCTGTATACATGAATGTGTCTTACATTAAGAAAATGCAGAAGGAAATTAAATAACACAGATAAAAACACGATCCTAATAAACACGTATACAAAAAAATCCCACCTACCCTTAGAATACTTCCTGTCTCTAAATCCCCTAACCCAAATCCTACACACGTTACACATAGGACCATAAATAATGGGGCTCAAATGAAAGGCGCAGTCATCCGGAGGGTACCTTTTTGGAAGCCACGTGATGAGTTAAATTAATTTTGAAGACCCAACCTCCCACTTCCCTCTGAGGAAACATTAAACACATAGTTCCATAAAAAATGATAAATGCATAAAAAATAAGTAAGACAAGACACTGCAACAAAACTTTTAAAAAGTGGAAGTGCAGTCAAACCTGTGAAAAAAGGCCATCCTTGGGAAAGATAAAATGTGGCCTTTATTGACAGGTGTCCCTTATTTAAGGTCCTTTATTTCTGGATAATTTTTAATAGAACGGCCTGTATTCACAAGATAATCTTTAATCGGAGGTGGCCGCTACACAGGTTTGACATTGAATGTTTTCAGAGCCAGAATTAATGCATTCATAAGAATTTAAGTTTTCTACATTAATGTGTAACACGTGCGATTTACGTTAATGGGTTGTCACGAAGTACCTTTTTCCTGGCGATGTAAGATTGAGGATTAATGCTAAGCCCTTTTGTATTTTATTCTAAAAGCATACAGTGATTCTGACTTGCTAAATAGATATTTTGTTAAGTGACGGTATCCGTTCGTAACAAAATAGTTTTAGCCAATCCCGAAATGTTGACAAATGGCAACATGAGACAACGGCTACAGTATATTCATTTAAAGACAATTCAGAAAGTTATACGCAGACATTACATGATTGGAATTTCAATGACGCAAACCAATTAGTTCAAAGCAGTACTAATGGGCCTGTAAAATGCCTATTCTGTGTAGTGGGCTTGCTAAAATTGAAATGTGTAGTTGTGGTTCTTTTAAAAGTTTATTTTTAACAGCTAGTCCATTTACAGTTTACCATTAATCTGCTAGTGCTTTAAAAATTTATTTGGATATTGATGTTATTTCATGATGATTTTTCTTTACCGGTGCCAGTTAGTGCCAATGGGACTGTGTTATTGTGTTTGTGATTAACTTACCATTATCAAGTCTGTGTTTCGTAGAAAATGTTAATCCTACTGTTAGGCTTTGTAAGCATTGTGAAACAGGGCCCTGATGATAATATTTTGGATAAATAGAATTAGTAATACATACGGATGTTTTAAAAGGCGTTTACGAAGAAACTGTCAATTGTTGTTAGAAAACATTAATTGCAATCACAAGTGACAGGTATTATGCTGTACCCACAACGGATTTTTTGTAAACACTCTGACAGTAATTAGACACGTTGAATCAATTATCTTTTTTGTCCTTTAACTATTCAATATTTTAACAGTTTCAGTTCTAAACCTGCCGTACGGAACCGGCTAGCCCGCACAGTAAATATATACACACATACATCTCTTAAGTCGTTCCCGTACAAATTATCACGCTGTTCATAATAGGTAGGCTTCTGTTCAAATTAGGACCTAACACCAATTCAAGACTAATAAATTCTGAACAAACTATCACGTGACAATATCGAAGCTTAGACGGGAACCCCAGTAAATTCCCGTGCAGAAATTTTACTAATTTTATCATTCAAAGAAATTTTAAGTCAGTAAATAGTTACATACAGTACATGCGCATGGTGAAATTTGTGATAAATATAAGGGACTCGCGCAGAGAGTGTAATTCGGCATATATACGTCTCCAGCCAATGTCAAAGTCAATTAGTAATTATCAGTATGCCTTCTAGTTCTTAGACAATTAAGCTTGAATTACAGCCCTATTACATCAAATCATCCGTATTATATTTAATCTTGCGTAATTGATATAGATAGCTGTAAAATAAACGTTTCGGTATTTCCATTTCGGACTTTTCATCGCTTACATAATTTATGTAAATTTAAATTCATTTTAGATCCTCTTATATAAAAATCACATGATTCGCATCAGATACATCAGACACGTGATCATACTAATGTTGATTCGGACTGACGTATCATTGTATGACTGATAAGTCTTGCAATACTTTCGTCTTAATTGTCGTGCGGGTAGTTAATTACTCGTCAGCTTTTATTTACAATAATGATAAATTACAACCGAAAGTACAATTTGAAAAGTTTAGATCCGATACATGCATTAGTTGTTATTTATGTATGAAGCGTAAAATCACTTACAATAATGTTTTAGTACGTACAGCATATTATGCTTCCCTATTCTGATAGAATTGAGAAAGTTAATCTCTGATTTTAAAGAAAGCGTAAATATACTAGATGCATGCAAAACAGTTTTAGAAATTAGTCTTGACGTCCATTGGACCACGTACGAAATAATTAAGAGACATAACTAATTAAAAACCATTAATTTTAAAGTACTCCGAGAAAGAAAAACACATACAAAACATTCTTACCTACCCCGAAATTCCCCAACCCATAAGTCATGTTACACATTTCCATTCAAAAATGGAGGACAACCCAGCATCCCGGAGGGTTTAGCCACGGAACAGTATGTAGAAATGCTACAAGGGGAGGGGTAAACTGTTTTGTGGACTCCCACGTTAACCTCTGGGGAAATACAACAACAAAAAGACCAAAAATGAAGTACATTTGTAATTAAACAACAAAGGCACAAAACGATACAGGGCGTCCCTAACAAATAACGAAAAAAAAACACAAAATTATACGAAGCAATATCAGTAAGTGGCGTCATGTATCGAGTTATTGACGCCTTAGTTGAAAGTTTTAAGTTGAATTATTTAATTTTAATTGTCTATATACATGTATAGCAGCAAGCGTTCATCAAATTACTGACGGTATCATTGAAATTAATATTAAGTTTCTATAATTATTTTTACAAATGGGATAGAATTTTAACATTTTGCTATAATAATGAATAATTACAACATTATATAAATGGTAGTATAATATCAGTGCTTTTTATAATGAATAAAATTATACATCATGTTTGTACTCTTATTGCAGAATAATTATCAAATATCTTTCGTTCCGTAAAAGTGTAGTAGATATTTTCGTGTACATAATTTCTGTCCCAAGGGTACAATATACTGACCATTACCATTTATGGATCGAATTACCATTAATTCAGTCTTCTTGTTATTTATGGCTTCATCATCGACATTATGACCACGTGGGTTTCCACGTGACTGGACGTTTAATTTTGTGTAACCAACGGTGTTAACGATAGAGCGAAATCACATAATCGAAAAAAGTGATTTCCATGACGTTAGCGCTGATTGAATGGGAACTCCTCATCGTTTGTCTAAAGTAAAATGCCTCGGACAAAATAGACAGGCCGCCATTTTGTTGTTGTTGTTCACGGGCTATTTTCCATTATGGCTGACCCTGGGAATCCAACAATGGAAACAGTCTGTTTCGCATCCAATGGACACTTGATGCAAATTTTATCAATCGTGAACGATAAACACGTTTGTCATTCTGAGAATGATTCTTTAATACGAGTATACCTAGTGTTGGAAAAGTAGTGACCGGAAACCACATAACCAAATTTTGTAACCCTACACTTATGTACGAGGTGTATTTCTCAGTGACGGAAATGTCCGGGATTGCCCGAGAAGTTACGATTGTGAAGACATTCCTACTAATCACATACTTGATATCTTCATAGACTCAAACATCACGAAAAACAACAACAACAACACCAACACAAATTCCGCCAACATGGATCGCCTTCAACAAACCCAAGTCTGCTTTTTCCCTGATTTCAAAACCAAGTATACAAGGGGTTCCCCTGCCGATCCTCATCCGTTCCCCCGTACACGGTAAGACTATCTTTGAGTCAATGAAGAATGACGTTTTGATCATAACAAGCAAGCATCCATAGATCATGACACATGATGTGGACAAATTAAAGACCTACAAAGCGATGTTCAATTGACGTTTTGTGACGAACATATGTAAAATAGCCACATTGTTTAACATTCTGAACTTTTATTATTTCTAAAAACAGACACCGTCCAGGACTTAAACTCGTATTAATTGAAATACATCATTCATAAGCGTTGGTTTCTGCTACGTAATGCGTCGTTGTCAGAATTCATGATTGAGATATAACTTCGACATTGATTAACAATTATGACCGTATGGATTCCATTCTTACGTCTTTATTTGCATATTCTTGACAAATTTATTACATAGATCGATCAAAGGACTATAGATATGTCGTAAATAAGCGTCATATCTTTGATGAATTGAGACTCACATGGCATTAACTGAGATATGTTTAATTTCACCGACTTGTGAAATGGGATTTCTTTTGTCTTTGACATTACAGATTCGTGAAGTGAAGATCTTAGTGACATACAAAGAATACCATTGGACATTGTCTTTGTGACGTTAATTTGTGTTTTTGTTTAGCATTGGTCTTAAATTGATATTTAGTACACTTTGTTTTCGTGTTTGCGAATTCTGTTTATGTTTATTTGTTGTTTAACGATCCGTCTGATAACTTTTTTAAAAGCTGTATCATGGAGGAAGGAGATAAAATACAGGAGAACCGGTCATTTACGTCCTATTTTGAATAGTTATAATATCCTGGTTCTTTATCGTGCCCGTAGCAAAACATCCTTTCACCCGTTTCCTGTGATTTTCTGAACACCGTACTGGGCTCTGTAATGGGAATGAAGACACTAACAAGTCTTCCTCAAATATCCAAGGCCAGGGCCGAGATTCGAACCCATGATTGGTAGTCCAGTGCTTTACCACTAGACCTCGAGACTATAATTATCAATGACATTCCTACTGGAAATTTGACCACAGACCTGGAGTTTGACCTTGAACAGACCTTTGAGGAACCCATAACAGTGTTTATGCAATATTACATTTTAAATACTAGTATCGTGCATGCAGTTACTAAAACGTAGTTTGCATGTGATTCTTATATAATTATACTGAAGATAGTATACGGTAAGTGCGACTTTTCACCCCAGTGCGACTTATAACAGAACCACATGAAACAATAAGTTAAAAACACAGAAAAAAAAAACACAAAAGAACCACTTTGTGTATTGTTGACCATGCAACATTTGCTTGTATTTGTGAAGGCAATGTAAAAACATTGAAAAATGCTTATTTTATCTAAAAAGCTGAAGATTACATTCAAGTTATGATGTAAAAATGTAATAAAATGTTTAACGAGAGACTACTCTAGCTGACCACAGCAGAATTTAAACCAGTTGGGATTTGACGATAGACGCTACATTGGTGATGTGAAATAGACATTCATTTCAATGGCAAATGCATCCTGCGAAATCTGACTATCATTATAGTTAATTCTAGATTCTTTTATGGCTCTACTGGGATTAACTACTATCTTTGTGAATCTCTTTTCTTCTTACATGGGACATAATTTACGACTTGTATAACGACATCACTTGCCACAAAGCGGGAATTGGTTCGGATAGCGACAATTAGCGAAGTAGCAACAACGTATTTTTTTAAGTGCTGGTGTCTTTCGGTTCATGATATTAATTCTATTTTTTTTGCCAACAGGATTTCATAAACATAAAATTCCTTGTATGTATATTAATATTACCCATGGTACGTACATGTTCTTGATGTATTCATAATGCGTTGGAATTATCCCAAGATTAGTTTTAGATATATACAGCCCTTAGACATGGAGTATGTCGTTTAAAATTGATTATTGAGCGCTTTCGATGATAGATAGCGACAAAGCTTTTATTCCCCCGTCAGAGCTCCTGCAGATAGTGCCGATAATTAAAGGAGTGAATGCGGGAAGTGACTTTCTCCTTATTCATCAAAATATAGGCCATTATAATATACTTCTAATAATATACTTTTATTCTTTTAAGGTTCGACAGCCGGGTATTATACTGTTAAATGAGCTTGCCAACTTGCCAGCTTGTTCTAAACGAAAGGATAAAGCACAGAAATTGCAATCAGCAATACATGCCTGTTTTACATGCCTTAGAGAAATCTTAATTTAATTGCAGTTAAAATAACAAAAAAAAAACAACTTCGACTAAGACTGCCCTTAAAACAATGTAGGCATGTATTTACTTGACCAACTCATTAACCTCCCCCCCGACCCATACCATTTCTTGCGAATTTCTTTTCTTTATTTCAACTTTTCGTTTCCAATACAAACATACAATATGTACGAAAATGCCAATCTACTTTTAAAATTTGGTGACGTGTAGTTGCACCGCACCAATTTTAAGGACAGCCTGGTAACAGGTTAATAAAAAGTAAAACAACTTGTTTACATCTGTTTGTGTGCTGATTATTATCTTATAGTTCAAGAGGCTACATTCTTCGTTCCAACACAGCTTGTTACCTTCAGACACAGGAAGGCACATTGTTGCAACGATTCTGGTGTACTGTATTTCGCAATGATTCGTCCATCGTCACTTGCTGTTTCCATGTTAGTAGTTCCAGCTGCCATCCTGTCTGAAATAGTAAGTTTCCATGACTTAATTTGTATGTCCATTTATAATTAGCATATAAAACATTGCGTACATGGACTGAAATCTTTACAACGGAGGTAAGTTTGGAGACTACTTGACACTTATGGAAGATGTGACCGTGGTTCAGGGGTAGGTGCACATATGGAGAAGCCGGCGGTTTGGAGCCAATACTTAATTTAGTATTGTATTTAGACAATCACATGAAAAAGATGAGGTGCCTATCGGTGCATTATTTAGTAATTATACTACTTTGTTGCATACAAATACAAATGTACAATAAACTAATACATGAGAACAATCTGATCATGTTACCAGTCTTTTCATTATTGCTACAATTATGCAGATGAAACTACATTTTAGCAATAATGTGACAGTAGAAATGTCATATATCACTGCCAAACCAGGAGTCCTGCTTTAACGTATACGCTTTGCCAGATTTGCGATGAGCACTTTCATAGTTTTAATGATATGCTGAGATTTAAAATTGAAAAAAAATAATACAAACCTATACCTGTAATCATGTTATAAACTACAAACAATATTATGAAAATAATTATAATATTTCATTATCAAAGTTGGCTTTGTCTTACAACACATTAAATTGCAACACTTACCCAAAGAGAAAGTGCCATCATAAGTGAGGAGCATTCCAACAGAAATATATATTGTCAGTTTCTCCATTTGAATTTCTTGATCAGGATTACTGAAAACCTTAAATACACATTAAGTAGTATCTACCATACTTCCTAAAATGTGCTTATACTATGTTTCCTCTACCCTTTGACTATTAGACAGTTTTGAAATGTTACCGAGCTAATAGCGAAACAATGGACATTGAACAAGTATGCGATGTCCAATAGAAAATAAACATGAATTTCTATTAAATGCAATAAGAAAAAGTTCATCTTACAACACAGATAACATACATGTAAACCTGACCTTTCGATACAAAACCAATAAACTCAACCGCATTTCTAAAAAAACACCAGAATATCACACCAAAAAATCCATAAAACACGGCACATACCTGGCCCGTACCAAGCGATTTCAGAGAGACAGAGAGGGGGGGGGGGGGGGGGGGCTGGTATCGTTTTTTTCCATTAAATCATATCTTTATGGGGGGAGCCAAGCTCCTACCTCGTCAACGGCACGGTTCCAATGGCCATACGTACCAACTAATATCTTATCCTTAAATGCCACAGAAGCATTTAAAATCACACCAATGCATAAACACCTCGGTATACAGAACAATCAGTATGACATACAGCGGTACGGGGTTACAGATTGCTTGTCAGAGACTATAACCACTTGAGTACATAGATTCCTCAACTGCTCATGTATTGCACAGACACGTGTTTAGAAAAAATTACCCCACCCACCACGTGCGCTCTTATGACTACCAACAACATATTTGGTAGTCATAAGAGCGAACGTGGTGGGTGGGGTAATTTTTTCTAAACAAGTGTCTGTGATGTATTGTAGTCGTTCGTATAATATTGTCGATACAATATTGTCGTACATACAATATTGTTTTACAAATAATACAGAAGTATATATACATTTGGTTAGCGACATCAAGAGCTATTTTATTATAGTTATAAAACAATCTCCATACCAAACCGTATCCGCATGTCAATTAACTTAGCCAAGTTGTCGGGTTTTGTCTCGGTATTCTGGCTACTGTTTAGAATAATACAATCAAAGTGAGACACTAAATAGTTTATGACATAAGCAACATATTGTTTATATAATTATTGTACATTTTGGCTCTCTATGAATACACCCACTTTAAATGGCCTCGTGTAAAGGTTGGTTCACGTTTCTACGTTTGTACATAATCTACCAACTAGTCAACGCAGCTGAAGATGGTCCTATGAGCTTTGATCCTATTGTAACTACATGCATATACGGTTCAAGGCTTTCATGATTTATCTACAGTGATTGCAGCACATTGTACTAATAAACCAAATGCACATTTGTAAGACAACACATGTATTAGGATCTTAACTCCAAACAAGTTCCATGATAGAAAATGGTTTACCGTGAGATTAAAACAACAGTGACATTCCTTTGAGTCTATGGAAGTGACCATTTTTTCAAAAGACAAACGAACATCAATTTCAATGAAAACTCATGGTAAAAAGATGCAATTACACAATATCAATATAATTTGATAAGAACAATATAGGTCACCTTGCAATGTCTACAGAAATTTATAAAATATGTTGTTGTTTTTTTCAATAAGAGCAACAATTGTTTCAATTTTGTCATAAAGTTAGTTATGATATCCGAGGTAACTATCAAAGAATTAATAACAATCGGGCAATACTATGTTTCCAATATCAACATTGTGTATAGCATTAAACAAATGCATCGGAAAAGTTGGGAGTTATGATTCTAATACATTAAATGGATAACATATTAACAAATACAATCATATTAATTATACATTCACGGACATTTTGAACACTACTCGATGGTTACAATGGGCCAGTCATTATATTAATTATAGCGAACTGTCTTATATCTTCTCATGAGAACAAAAGTAGTCGAAATTGTTTGTACTGTTATATGGCACCTTTTCATCTATTTTGCTATCTGCATAATTATAGTAATCTTGTTGCAATCGGTAGCATTGTTTCAGGAGTACCTTACTAATTTACTATCGGTGTTATGGTATCTACGAAAACGCAATGTCAACGATAATTGCAATACAAACTCCATTAATGCTTGCATTCTAAATGATAATGTTTCTTTATAAAAATAGAATTTACCTAAATCATTAGCTCTAAACAGATGGCTGACGCCAATAGCGACGACCGTTACGAGTATGGGAGTGTAGAGTGAACAATGAGTCAAGAAATTATCATGAACATAAAAAACCGACGGGAACGTATTTCACCGCAAAGGTGACTTTGGATAGACATGTTGTTGTCATGTTCCTCATGTAACTATGCGTACAACTTAGCAATATGCCATCAAAACATCACAAGGTTTGTTGCTGTTGTCAGTTAAAGGCGTTACTTCATATGACGTGTGTAAGCGTTTATTCGTTACTTAAGGAAAGTAATATGTCAGTATTACTTGTTCCTTAAAAAACTCATTCAACAAGTTTGATTTTTTCAACGCTGGCACGAACAATGTACAACTCATCCGACTAGGCCCAAAAATGATAATCATCTTCTCCTTCCCAGTGAAGTACAGGACCCACAATGTGGCATCAACGTACTTGTGAAAAACTGTACAAGGTAGTTCCGTTTCTATAGAAACGTACTAGATTACAATTAAACCAAGCACCAATAGTTTGGAAAACAAATATCACCTAGATAAAAAAAATGGGTTAGATTTATAAGATAATAATATGTAAATTGATTGTACTTAGTCTAGTAATTCATGAAAATATAACGTAAATTTAAAACAATATCCTAACAGTGTTTGTCGCGGAACCAAAGGTCAATGACAACTTTTACTATGTAGCCATAGACTTTTGTATGACTGTTTAATGTCCCACAAACTGATTATTCTGTATCTTATTACATTATATATGACAAGAACTAAAATATTTGAGAGATAAATACAAGCAGAAGAAAATAAATATTTAAATTTCGATACTTCATCAACAGCGTAATCAGAATTGAAAATAAATTGAACACCCTCGCGGATATATGAGTAAATCAAACTCACATATTTTCCACAAACTATTTTATGTATTAAATATTTCTTGTCTGAGATTTCAGATATTAAAATCAGACAAAGTGTTGCATTATGATAGTTAAACTTTTATCCCTCCCACGTGCGTCTGCGCGGCCCGACATGAGTTTTATGATGTATTAACATTATTTCAATATTTAATCAGTCAAGTAGTTTTATAAACGTTTTGTGTGAGCACAGGATTCATTCAACACATACATAACCGATAACCGTTTTGATATATTACAGATAAAAAGTAAAAATGCCAATTTATCTAATCATATTTTAACTTAATCTGAAACAAAACGACACTTTTATTTTATCTGTATTATAAGTAAGTTAAGCAAAATAATATTGTACTACAAAATGTATATGTTTGTATCGCGACATGTACATGCACGTATAAAAAAATCTTTGAAAACTGGCCTATGTTTGAATATCATTTCAGAACACGGGCAAATCACTATTGTGTCCAAATTTGTTCACATGTCTCAGACTTACGGCCCTTCAAACTCCCCCATCACTTCTAGAACTCCTTTAGTCCGATATTTGCCTTGTTGTTCTGAGGCTGATGCTTTTGAACTTAGTTTTGGTGTCATGTGGGTGTTACATGTTCTTTTTTCATATTTATGTTTATCTGTTGTTTAACAGCCCAATCAGTATCTATAGTCATATTACGGGCACTGATACACGCCTCGCCCGTTTTCAGTTATTTTGTTAATACAATACTGGGCCCGGTAGTAGGGTATTGCAATTCTGATCAAACGTCCTTGGGCTTTCATTCTTTTTCCTAGCAGACTGCTATGTGTAAGATTTATTATAACCATAGAAACACAATTTTATTAATTTTGTTAACTGTCATGTCCATTATGTTTAATTTTGACATCGAAGCGCTTATTTGTAATATTTTAGAAAGATTCCGTTCTGAAAACCCATATCACGCGAGATCGAGAGTTTGACAAATATGTATGAAATACAAATGTAGATTAAATGATAAATTTCAGAGTGAATCTAAATAAGTTTATAACAGCCATAAACGATGTAAGACGTAAGCTCTAAAATGTTATTGCAACAATTACTGGTGTCATATTTACTAACATCTCAATGATAGTAATAAACACAGAGAACGTAAATTGACACGTTGCTTGGAAATCAATATTTTTTGTTTCAGACAGATAATATACTAATAGGAGTGTTCGTCCTAAAAGGAATCAAGACACGTGGTTACAGATATTGGTCTGTGGTTTGCTAATATTGTCTAAAACATACGGACAATTCAAACGGCTTATTTCCTTATGATGTTATGCACAACAATTTGTCTGAAACTAAAGTTCGATGAAATCAATGTACTAAAAGCCCCCCCCCCCCCTAGCACCATAAAAATAATTACCACAACAACAACAAAAAAGAAACCAACAAAAAAATAAGTTTGAGATAATATCAACTCATCAGGTATTTGATCCGTTACCTCTTTGCAGCACTGTCACCTACTAATATATCTCATTCCTCACTAGATATTATAAAAATTGCATCTCATAATTGCATTACACCATCGCCTTACAGGAAATATAAATAATATGTCATTAACACACGAATAAGCGATTGTTATAGTGTAACATGTGGTAACAATGTGTATCTTTCACACGTGGGATAATTGTTCTGATGTCTGGCTTCTCGATTTGGTGTCAGGGGGATTATTTCCAGCCGATAGGATGTACATGATTAAATGTCTATTTTGTAACTTTTAAAATAAGGTCCAAAATGGAAATACGAGTATTCTTTTTTGTGTTAATCCTGGTACTAGCGTACATGACATGGTGTTTTCTAAATGATTTCTTAAAATATTATTTTTTCTATATTTTGTGTAATTCACCATTGATCATGTATTGCCAAAGATGACATAGACTTATCTATTTATAATAACAAAGCTTCTTATTCGACACCTTGGAAAAATAATATTTTTATCATTGACTTAGATGAATTAGATTTAGGTGTAAATGAAAAGTCAATCTAATCAATGTCCAGAAACGCATGTTTGATGTTTACTCATGATGGACTTTGTTTGAAGTAATGGTACATGTACTGGTGATTATACTTTTGTTCTAATGTTGCCATAAACTGGTTGTGTTGTTTCTCGACCATTAGGCATTGAGTTCCAGTCTTACGTATTTTGGACAGGAAATACTTAATTCCTATTTCTACTGATATGTTAACTGAGATATTTTCAAAAATAATAGTAGAACTTGTCTATATATATATGTTTGTTTGTTTGAGTTTTACGCCCTTTTCAACAGTCAAAAGTCATACGAGGCGGACAGTTCATCTAACCATTGTTCCTGGGAAGAATCAGTAATAGACTCCCATCCACCGTACACAACTTCCTACTTTTTCACAATGTCATAAAGAGACATGATCGGTAGTGGGGCGCGAACTCATAAGCCTCTATCAGTGGGAGGTTGCAGTGATTGGAAGTCAGTGACCTTACCCACTCGACCACGGAGGCGGGTTTAAATTGGTAAGTTAGTACTGGTTAGAATAAAGTCCAGGAAAAGTTAGGTGACCCAGCCAGCTTTATATTACTAAAACAGTGTTGAGAAACGGCGCTAGACCAACTGAAACAAACAAACAATCTAATGAAATGGCAAGTACTGTAAACATATCACTGGTGATATAATTACGGCTTGACTGACTTGTTTAGGAGACCGTTTTATTGTGGATTAATGACGACAGACACTTAGAACTTTGACCCTAGACAATGCAAACAATATGGTCGGCCATACAGGATGGAATACTGTTTACAGATATTCACACCATGGGCTTTGTTCGTGGTACATGTAGTTATTATTCAGGCCCGCCTAATCAGTTACCGATGGATCTATCGTTGGCAGTTCATTTCAGTTTTAACTGTTATATTTATTTTTATCTGTTTTCTTGTAACGCGTATACGTATTGACCGTTAAGGTCAGTTTCTATTATCTTTACTTTTTATGTCTATGTAATAGTAGGTCATTTCTAAGGACGAATAACAACGTTTCGCTTTTAATATATGTCGTCACGTACTCTAGTTTTCTCATTTCTGATAAATGAAGATTTCTTAACGTAATACCATGGAATGGTCAACCTTACCTCTCTTTTACTATGCTTTGCTATGAAGTTGGCAGCCCAGCAGCGTGAAGTTGGCAGCCCAGCATCGTGAAGTTGGCAGCCCAGCAGCCTAGCAGCCCAGCAGCGTGAAGTTAGCAGCCCAGCAGCCTAGCAGCCCAGCAGCGTGATGTTAGCAGCCCAGCAGCCTAGCAGCCCAATATATTTCTACAGTTATACTGCACAACAAATCATGCAAAAACTTAAAAACGCATGAAGTAATAATTAAAAGAAAAAATACGATTTTTATCGATTTTGTGAATCTGGCCGTGTAGCGGCCGCATAGCGGACTATTATAGTCAATTATTAAAATGCACAAGAAATCCGGCTAAACACTAAACATTTTTTCATTTTTTTGTTTCTTTTTGTGAAGATGGCAGCCCAGCAGCGTAACAGCGTAATATATATTTCTATAGATAAACGTCACGACAAATCGAGCTAAATACTTAAGAATGCATAAAATAATGTCAGTCTGTTGTTTATACATTAATTATTATAACTGAAAATATATGATTTTCATATTTTTTTTCAATGTGGAATTAGCCGCTGCTAGCAGCGTGAAGTTGGCAGCTAGCAGCGTCTAATTTCACGCACAATTTTTTTTTGAAAAATCATATATTTTCATTTAATTAACGTTCAAACAACAGACTGACACTATTTTATGCATTCTGAAGTATTTTCTTGATTTGTTGTGAAGTTTATCTGTAGAAATATATATTACGCTGTTACGCTGCTGGGCTGCTAACTTCACAAAAAGAAACATAAAATGAAAAAATGTGTAAGTTCTCATCTAATGAACGTTAAAGGAATAAAATTGAATTATATCATCGATTCGTAAGTGTTTAGCCGGATTTCTTGTGCATTTTATATGTTTGACTATAATAGTCCGCTATGCGGCCGCTACACTGCCAGATTCACAAAATCGATATAAATCGTATTTTTATGTTCTAATAAACATGACAGCAACATAATGTTATTACTTCATGCGTTTTTAAGTTTTTGCATGATTTGTTGTGCAGTATAACTGTAGAAATATATTGGGCTGCTAGGCTGCTAACTTCACGTTGCTGGGCTGCTAACTTCACGCTGCTGGGCTGCTAGGCTGCTGGGCTGCCAACTTCACGCTGCTGGGCTGCCAAGGTCACGCTGCTGGGCTGCTAGGCTCCTGGGCTGCCAACTTCACGGATATTGGGATAATATCAGCAATTGCTTATTTTTGCATATATTTTTCTACAGCAAAAAGCTAATGGGACTTTAAGGATAAAGGTGTTATTTTTCAGGTTGATTTTTGCTTTGTTAGGACTGGTCGCATTCGACTAAAAACTTTGACGATTTATAGGTGAAAAAAAAAGAAATATCTGCTTCGTTGTTTTTGTTTCGGACAAAGTGCTTACTGGTTATATGTTTATGCGTAATATAATGTAATAGCTGTCTATAAAAAACAGTTATTAGATATTTGAGTGATTTTAGAATAAATTACGTTGTTTTAGATTGACTTGGTGCAGAAACTGTCAACTTGATATTGGGACGAGAAAATTCTATCTATATGTTCCTTACCTTAATATGCTTATTTCGTTCCATCAAAAACAAAAAGATTGTAGATCTACATGCGTGCGTAAATGTTTACACCGTCCTTACATGTTCCTGAATTGTTAATACTTGTAATTACATTGACAGTAGTTTCAGCATGGAGGTTTGTTGACGTTTTGTTACATTAGGAATTAATGACTTGTAACAGCATGCAGGCGTGTTCTAACATCAAAATGGAACTTACATCTACGTCTCAAAGAGTTAAATAACAAAGTGCGGGCGTCATGCAGAACAGCCAAATTTGCCGATGCCGTCTCCTGCATGGGCCATAATAAACATCTGGACACACGGCTAGTTGTAATCACGTTAATTTCGCATGAATGCCTTTTTTTATCCGTATCACTTAACAGTCAATAGACTTAATCAAGCAGATCTTGGATATAAATCCAATATCTCATTTTCCTTTTTTTCTTTTACTACACTATCTATTTGGCGTTTCTAGAGACTTTTACCTAGGGCTGTATTCTGAATATTGTCATTTATCAAATTACCTCACTTCGCTGATTCTTAAACTGATTCTTCTAATTTCTTCTTCCTTTGTAATAAAATGTATTGGTATTTAGATTAACGGGACAAAACCATTCTGTGATCAACAGAGACAGCAACTGTGACCACGTGACTTTCTGACGATGGTCATGTGACTGACGAATAGAATAAGAAGCGGGAAAGTGCTGGGAAAATGGCATAATCTTAGGTAACAGAATACCACACACTGACGGCAAGAACCTTAGTGCTTTCTTCTTCCAATCTCTCTCCAAAAGACAGGATATTAGACAAACAGAAAACTCACTTTAGAACAAGGTAAGTCAATTTCTTCTTTCGTCGTCATTGGTATTTACAATGCGGTTTCTACGGTAATATTGATGATGTTATTTAAGAATTTCAAAGTGTATTTTTTTAAAATAATGATATACCATTTTATCTTCCGTGTGACTTTTTTCTACTGAATTTAGAAACATTGATTTTTTGAGAATACATAAAACTAAGTTGAAGAAAATATGCGATAAAATCTTACTATGATTTTATTAAAATTGACAACATTTAATCAACTTTTATGTAAAGATCTTTACAATATTATAAGCCGACCTTTTGTTATAAAACATTCTGAAATATTTTCTTTTTACTTCGGTATTATTTAGTAAAGACTTTTTTTATTCGAAGAAAAAAGGCAACAATAATCAAAATCACAAGTGTGAAACTAAAAGATTGATTAAACGTTTTTTTTTCTACCAAATATCTTAATTTCCTTCAAAACAGGAAAAATAAAATCCTCCTCAATTTCAATGTCCATTAAGATATTAACGATGAAATTTTATGTTGTCCGCGTAACACATTTATTGCCTCAAAACAAACCATCATATAAATTAACGTCTTGTTTTATTTCCCTGAACCGGTATTGACGGACCCGAGGTTCAACTTTATGTCGCCCCTTTTTTATTTTAAATGTCCGGAAAATAATTAAATTGTTCTGTTAACTGGTTGCAGAAAAAATAAGATAGCATTATTTTGGTAAAAAAAATATTTCAGGAAAGTTTTGAGTATTTTCGTGTTTGAGAATATCTTTACTTGTCTCTGATTACATTCAGATCTACAAACCGAGGATGTTTGGTTTCTTAGGGGAAAATATATTTTCTGAAGTTTTAACGGTAATCGTGTTCATGCATAATGAAGTCGTAAGTGAATTTCATACACTTTGAAGATCACTTAATGTAAATGTGATTATTCCAATTCCTATCTACTTCAGTAGTCATGACAATACATTATATTTAAATTCATTGAAGGATTCCATCATAAATACGTCAGAAATGCGTCTTTTACTAATCTCGTTTCGTGCGTTTAAAAAATATTGGAACGATACTTCCAACCGAGCTTCCATCCGATTCTGTAAATTAATGAAAAGAAATATACGAAATTACAAAAATAATATTTCTAGCTACAATAATGATTAGCTATAAAATTGAGGATACAGTCATGTTCTTGGTATTTTTCAGCTAAGAATTTCGCAAAACTTGCAAACATTATTTTGCAAAGAATTGTAATTCCTCCATTATGGAGAGTATAACACATTTACAAGTTATATATAATAAACTTATAATGAAAAACATGACTATATATGACACATGTAATACATTCATGTCACAAGTTTGTGTGGAGTTTTCATGTACATGTTAATATCAGAATTATCATAAAACAGTAGCATATTTCACCAAGCGCCCCTAACTGATTGCCCCTAAGTTACGTAAAATGAAATTCTAATGCGAATTCATTGTTTGTATAATGAAAACTTTTACTGTCATTGGTGGCTGCAATTCTGAATATTTCACAGCATTGATCATTACAACTAAGTTTATCAGCAACGATATCCTCTTAAAACGAAAAAACAAAAAAATCTGGAGCAATCTGAACGACTTGGTGTTTTGACGGAAATAAATGGGGGGGGGGGGGAGAAAAATAGAAAAGCGATTTTTCGCCCTATATGCTAAACAGGAAATAATTTAAGGCATTAAAGACATTGTTCATCATATTGTCGCGGTTAAAACGGATATTTTGTCAGATATTTTCCTGTTAGTGACATTGTTGGGGTTCATAATGCGTACCTATCAGGTAATGTCGTGTTAAACGTTGCAACAATCCCATTTAGAAAGACATCAATCATTCGACTAGTCCACTGATTACAAAATCGTAGTAAGCATAGGACGAGCTTAGATGTATTAAAGCATATGTCAGACTACATGCAATTGCACAATAAAAACGTACAGTCAACAGAATACGAAAGTCAGATTTAGAAGTTTAGAAAATTTCAATTTTGGTAACGCAATGATAAAAAAGGATGTTTCAACTTATCGAGGCAAAAATCTGTCTCAAACAAATCAAACTGCTCAGCTTATATTGAGTGTTTTGTTTCTATGGCAACGTATGGGAATGTATTTTAAAACTACAGTGTTACCTATAGCTATTATAAAATATGCGTACATTCACCTGTTTGACTTCGTGTGAAAAAATAGCCGGTAAACAATACATCTTGTGCTAGTAAAAAGTCTTTTATTGTATGTAATAATAATATAAAGGAATTAGTTTCACTCCAAGAATGCTCCATGTTGCACGCATTGTATATGGAAAATACCTATACGTCATTCGTTGCCATGGAAACATTCGTTAATATGTTTCAATTAGCAGATCATGATTAACAACCGATCGTAAATGTTAGAGCAAAGGAAAAGATGTTTGTCAAGAGTCACATGACTGCTCCTTATTGCTGTCCATTGTCTTAAACTAAGTATATGTACGTACGATGGTTAAGCACTTCTGTTTCCTGGTACGAAACACACGTGCAACTTTTATTAGGAAGACTTGGTGTGAAGTTTGCTATTACATTTCTTATGTTTTTCATTTTTGACTTAGGCACAAATTGTTATTTCTTATGTTTTTCATTTTTTACTAAGGCACAAATTGTTTAATAGAATCGCAGAAAAAAGTTATATGACGTAGTGAAAACGTTGAAAGTCTTGCAATCTATCATCTAACGAACAATAAATAAATATTTTTTTATTCAAATAATCAGTCTTGTAATAATTGTTATAATTTTCTTGGGGGGATAATTTTTTATTCAAACGCGTCCTCAGCGGAATGATTTATCACATATCATTTTGACCATGCATATAATTAAAGAGACACATATTTCTTGCTAGACCGTAAGACCATAACAACGAAAAGTGTGCAGCTGAGACACGCCGAGGCAATTTCCTCGGCTAAAATTTATTGAGCAATATAAGATTTTTTATTCAATTTATTTTCCATCTTAAAAACATTCATTCGATTGTGTTATAATAAATAGAATGTATTAAAATGTGTATGACCCTTGTCATGTACTGTAACTCTGAGCGTCAGATTCCTGGATCCTATCGCTTGTTATAAATTTCAGCATAAAATCTTCATACATGATGTATGGTAAAATATAAATTTATTGTTGAATACAATATATAATGTATAATGATTCTGATAATTCTTGGTTAAAACATGGTCTACGTTATCTTCGAAACACACCAGAGACGTTCTAGGTCAAACAGATTCTGTGGGAATATGCCCCGACCCCCTAGAGGAACCTGGACCTTTATAGAGTGCCTCGGCTTAAATTTCCTATCTGGCTACGCCTCTTATGTGTATTGTATTCCGCAAAAAGAAAAGAATCACAATTACTAGAAATGTTTCCATACACCCACCGAGAGAGAAATAAACTACTAAAAAATGTGAACCTGATCAAAAGTAATTCGGAAATTGTTTTCTTTCTACAGCGCAAGGCGACCTATTGATGTTGAAAGTAATCCACAAGCAGTGTTGAAAGAAAACATATCCTCCAATGATCCTTTGAAAGCATCATAGTCGCTGTGTTCAGATTTCCAATCATTACTTAATGCGAACTGTCAAAATGAAGTTCTTCATGTTGAAAAAAAAACATGGCAAATCTTTAATTTACTAGTTTTTATAGTATCGTTAAACACTAGGTTTCAACGTGGAGTGTTTCGGCTTCTCTTTGACGATACACCAGCGTTAGAAACTTCAGATAATGTTTCCTTACCTTGTTAACAGAACTTGAATGTTTCACCCGCATAAGTGGGGGGGGGAGTTCAGGTTTCTTTTCCTCTGATTACCAAGACCAACCTTTCAAAAACTCTGTAGTACATGTACTAGTAGTTTCGTTTCTGAGGTCAACCTTATCTGCCACTTATACCTCAAAACGACTGGCTTTTAGGCTTCGGCTCTCAGACTATGAATTTAGGAATGACAAGATTCCGGTTATCCATTTTTACTGAATATTCGTACTGGGCGCATGGTTTAAACCGCTTTCTCATTAAACATATTTGATTGCTATTTGCGATCCACATTCCCTCTTTTCGTGTAATGACATTAATTTATTTTATTTCCCCTCATTACGTCCAATGTTGCTTCTTAATGATATTATCTTGAATCATTTAGCTAGAATTTCCATCTTCAACATGCGTTAATGTGATAAGCAGTATCTAATTGGTGATTAATTAACAAATATAGTACATAACGGACCAATGGATTTAAATAATATTTGTTTAACTTTGCAAAATAGGCAGAACTAAGCAAATCTTGAAAAAAATCAAAAATGAAAATAACTATTTTAGGAACAGTTTAGACATTTATTGAATTTTATCATCAATTCACCTTAGTTTTTTCAATTCATCAACTAATTCTAGACGCTTGTTACATTAGCTGTAGATGATTATGATTGATCTGTTTTCTGATCTCTCATACGAAATGTTTGATAGATATCCAAATGAGCAACTGTCATAATGAAGTGCATTACTCTTCGGTCTGATATTGTGAAAAAACCCACTCAGTTTGTGTAATGAGTTAGTAATAAGCTTGTCGATGAATTTAGATGTATTCAGGGTTTTAGGGGCTGCTCTGATTGATGCCATAAAGGCAAACTTTCATGATACAGTAAGGTGTTAAAGGTGGGAACTTAATGAGGTTCAAAGATGATGGTTAGTAACTCGCAATGTTAAAGGGAGATTATAAGTTTGGTGTGAAACAATGTCAATCATGAGACAGTGAGTTAAAACCATTTTCAATGACACCAGTCTTGGTTGAAAGTCGAGGAAGCAGGCTTCTAGATTGATGGATACAGTTTTTGATATCAGCACCCAATTTAAGCACTGTACTAAATTTGCGTTTTGGTTAGGAAGTAAACCGAAAAGTGAACCTGAGGCAATATGGCTGCTCTTGTTGTATCAGACACTCACTGACATCAACAATTCATACCAGTAAATAGACAAACTGTGGATCTTGAGGACTTCTTTACCAACATCAGACACTTGGGTTAAATCTTATTACATTGTAGAAATAAATGCTGACTTTGCTGGTCACATTTAAGCAACTTTTTATACAACCGCTTTAAAAAACTTCAGCCAAAAATTTCAGCTAACCTCATATAACTCATTGGTTATTTAAAATGCTCTTTTGCTGTGTGTTATCGTCCAGAACTTGTTGAAAAAGCGAACACTGACAGAATACAAAACATAAAAACACATTAATGAACATCTTATTCATTACAAAATGAGTGGCTTTCGTGCTGTCTTAATGACTTTCAAAATTGCGAAAGCTGGCAATTCAAATTAATCTAAAATTAGATTTATTTTCATCATTTTTCATAGATTTATGATTCTGAGGCAGAACATGACTTGGAGTGATGTACTAGTAGGATTTGGGTTTGCAAGTTAGTTCGAAATCAGTTATTTCGTGTCTGAAAACAAGGTACTTTAATCCTGACATACTTTAACGTATATATGCCCCGTTTGCCGTCAGCTGAGTGGCAACACTATTTTAGCGATCATTGTCAAATAATTACGTCAGAAAATACTTTCCTCCAAAGCCGTCACTGTCAGATAAATATTTTTTTTCTGAAGAAGTGTTTCAATAGCTTTAGTTTGTATTGGAATAAAGACAATAGGTTTGAAAACAGCTATATCAGGATGGTAGCTTATTTCAAAGAGACGTAATAATTTAGTTTGTTTATTAAAATGAATGTGTTATGTTTGTATTAAATTTTATGAAGCTGATGGGATGCTAAGATTTGACAGACGTTTGATTTACGGGAACAATAATGTCGTATAAAAAAGTCATCGCATGTCTGTTGTCATTGTTTAAATATTTCAAGGTAAAAACTGTTTAAATATACTGAAGTTTCGAAGAAAGCACACCGCCTTTGATATCATACTTACATGTATATCATTTTTCATCCAACTATTCATATCTTTTGTTAAGAACACGGTGTTTTGCGGATAGATCATTACGTCCAGTGAAAGTCATTTAAGGTGATATTTAGTGCAACATATGTGGTCATGCTCCGTAAAAACTGAATGACAAGGTGAATTTCGTGACTAACTTTATGTAGCCATGTATCTCAGCTGGACGTCATCTTTATCTATCCCTATATTATCATGTGTGAATATACGTGTACATGCAAACACATAATGCCAGACCCGAAATAGATTTCAATCATTATGATCCTCAGTTACATTTGGTTCGCATATTCTGTCGGTACGGGCACTTTTACACAAGCACGGGCTATAAACTAAACTTTCTTAATCATTAAAGAAAAGTGTCTTGCGCAATATGATGAAAAGGTAATTGTGCGAAAAACATTGCACCATATATGCATTGGTCATTTATATATGAGCAATACTTCATGTTGCCGACTGGCACTAGCAAACATATCTTATACATTGTGATCATTCCGCTCTCTGTTCATCATATCATGTGGTTCATTTGCTCATATGGATCACGCCTTTTCATTTTGGCTGCTCAACAGTCTGTATATGTTTTAAAAAAGCAATGGCTGTTATGAATAGTTCACAAAAGCAACTCCGCTTGAATTCGAATAATCAATTTCAATTAGGCTTAATTGCTGTTGCGGTGATATAGGATAATACAATTAAAGGTTCCGCCTGTCATGTTTTCCCACCATTCGTTCACCATTGATACCTTTTTACTGCTTTATTCAATAGAATTATAAACCTAACTCACGGCATGCTTGTTTTACCACTTTGATAATTTAAGCAATTGCTAGAATGATACCGAATTACATTCCTGCGTTGTTGATTACAGTAAACAGTGTTGTGGATTGCGCCATTGACTGCCCGATATAGATGTGCGTCTTGTATCTGTCGTGATAACATTTTTACAACACTAGACCCCACGTGCCCCTCGGTTAGCTCAGTAGTTAGAACGTTGGTCTTCCGATCAAGAGACTAACACTGTCCGTGACAAATTTGACTGAAGATATTACATCCAATGTTAAATTATCCACACCTCTGAATTATGTTGGGTAACTAATGGCGGGTAGCTTGCGGATAGAATGTGGTTAGTACTGGTTAAGGCCTACATGAATTCTAGGGAAGCTGGTTATGACCACTTCCCGCCACTACAGAACTGAAATAATGTTGGAAATGGCGTTAAGCCCTTTGAAAAAACTACGACTAGATACCTATAGTGTTTTTTTAACCAAGTAAAAAACTGTTTTTTTAAAGAAATTAATTAAAGCTATGGAAACTGTCCTCAATCTAAACGCTCATCTTTAAAAAGCATTTGCTGGAATGTCTTGCAGTAATTTATATAAATGGATATGGATGTTTACATAATCATTATAGTACAAAGAGAATGCTACTGTCTCATTAAATACATACACATTCTAATTTACTGGATCAGGCATCTCACTGCTTGACAAGATCGGAAATAATTATCTACGTTTCAATAATTCCCTTTTGATTGTTCTCGTTAGACCATGAACAGACGCTGTCAAATCATTAAATGTTTGCGCAGGATTGTGGCTTACCATTCTGCTAGTTGCTATGTTTGGGCCTACGTGAATATAGAAATGCAATAATGGTTTCGGATTAAACATGAAACAAAGAATTTAAAATCTTCAATGGCAGCCCACTGAACTGCATTCAACATATAACGAAATCAGAAACTGCCGCACGAATTGGTCAATGACTATCTGAACATATTCTTTAAGTAGAGAAAGTAAAAGTCTAAAGGTTAGAGACCAAATAAGATATACAGACAAACAGCAAGGCATCGCGGCAGAATGTAAACAAAACAATGCTACTGGGAATGTAGTATCATGACTTGCATGAAGTGTCAAATCTATGTAAAGGCCTCAGGGGAAGACAAAATGATACCTTTATGACAGGTGGCCTTCATTCGAAGATCATTTTGATCCAAATGATCAACGAAGTTTTTAAATGGCCTTTATTCACAGGGTGGCATTTTATAGATATTGAAAATACTCTTAGAAACCAAACAATACGTTGTGAGTTCCTGACGCAAGTGGATTTATACATAAAATGTATTTATCAATATCTATAAAGTCACTCTCATTATAGTCCTCATTGCACTAAACTTGCATACAATACACCACAAACTAGATTACTTTACCAAATAGTGCATGCATTTAAAAATATAAACACAATAGTAATGCATCCATTTTTAAAGAATCCATCTGTGTATGGTATATGACATTGTGATCTTTCTCCCATATTCAAATATGTCTCGTATGGTGTGTGAAGTAGGCGTCTCTACCCCTATGTGTATATAAGAATTGAAACTATAAAAACACCGTACACGAATCATGTACTCACATCTGTTACAATCAACGGAGTCAAAATATTGACTATGTGTTTGCATGGGAAGATAGATTGTCCAGGCAAACATTTATTGATATGAAGTTTGTCTCGTCCAATGTGTTGTTGAAATGATGATTATACGACCTGATGTCCGCATGAGTAGCCCATCCGTGTGAGATATTCATTAAAGATGAACTTTTATATGCTGCAGACAACTCGTTCATTATTTTCGCAGTTTATTTACATTGAGTACGCAAGTAATAAAATAACAATGTGCTGTCAGATACGATTGGATACTGACAAACAGTGTTGGGCGAACATTCAAATGTACCACTAGATAAAGGAATGGATCATTAACATGAAACTGCTGCCAACAAAAAATTCAATTGAACTCGGTTATAGACAATTCAATGAGACCAGAAAATTGATGTAACTCAACTTTTACAACAGGTCAACATGATCTATTTCGGTTATTGTATGACATGCACAATCATTAATTACATTTGATACTTTACCATTGCAGCGTACAATGTCACTTCATTCTATCATAAGTTTATAGTTTGTGTTGTATTGGTCTTTGAATGTCTTTAATATTTTCATGATGTCATATATTTATAAGATATTCAAAAGAAATCTAGGTGACCGATTATAAAAGTTCAGCAGTGTCCGAATTTCACTGTATACATTATATAACAATGAAAAAAAGAATATTGCATTTGGTAGAGGGACATGTTCTTCAGGACATCCAACTTTCATTATATCCTCGTTCACTTCAAGTTTGTTGAGTATTTGCACCAATTAATATATTTTTCCTTGGAAGGGATGATAAGGCATTTCTGCAACGTATGATATAAAGCGTGTTAGGGCTAAGCTGACCTTGTACGACCGCTTCACTACGAATGACTAAAGTATCATCTACAAGATCGCTTGGTCTAGAATTGCATTATGAAAGCACGCTAAGAAGACACTTCATTTATTCTTTTGTAAACGCTTGTTCTTTGTCTTCGATTATTGCTTTATCACATTTTCTGTATCAGTTAATTTCGCACGGACTTATTTCTGTACTATACTAATTGTTAGTCGTTGGCTTTATCTCTGCGAAATGGGATCCCTGGTTACATGGGTTTTCGTCTGATATAACCTAATGGATATTTAATGTTTTTTTACTCTCTAAAATAACGTTTTAACAGAATAGGACATTTGATAAAAGTAAATTAAAAGATTAAAAAATAATTTATTGACCTGAAATCGTCTATTGGAATTTTCTGCAGTACATATACCATACTGGCCAAGCATAGATACAAGCCTGTATTGTATATATCTTGGTTCATAATATGGTGCATATCATTATCTAAATTTATAACAATGTAATTACTAAAGCCCATTTTTGCCACTTGTTACTGTCAAATGAAAATTGTATCATTTTATTTGTATGTTCACATGGTCTTAAGGCTTACTGAATTTTGAAACAAACTGTCTCACTCAATATATATTTCGCTATCAAAATAATTATATTATACATTCTTGGTTCATAATATGGTATATATCTTGATACATGATATGGTATATATCTTGGTTCATGATATGGTAAGTCGTCCTGTTGATCAAATGGTCTTAAAAAAGCTATTAGAAAACTCCCGTCTCCACAAGGCTTGATTGTCTGATGAGTATACCTGTCAAATATTTAATTAATTGGCCCATGTCACATACTATCAACCAGTTATAGCCACCATAGGTGGATGGTACCGTTTAGGTGTTATGAACCTCAACTTCTTTAAGGATATTTTGATCATTTCGACGAACATGGAAAGTTTCTTCAAAGTCCAGAATTTTACTTAAAAGGTAATTCATCAAAGAATCACGAAAGGAAGCAAGCTGAATGATTCATTATGTGATTGCCTTTTAAATATTTTATGTAAGAATGTGCAGATGCGTTTGCTCATTGAGATAAAAAATATATCGGTATTACAATGGAGTGGCTGAAAGTAATTAAATCTGGCCTGAGATAAACGCCAATAAACTTATTAAAGATTATTATAAAAAAAACATAAAAAGCTCACTAATATAGTAATTTCTATACATAAATTTGGTAGCTGCGAGAAAATGTAAAATTGGTAAAGATAGTAAGGTTACTAAGGTATTCAGTTGAACTAAAACAATTACTTAAGGACCTCTGCGGCCAAGTGATTACGGTCTCTGACAAGTAATCACTATCCCCTCATCGCTGTGAGATCAAATCCTATCCAGGACCAGACAAAGTGAGGAAGATGTCCAGCTAGCTTACGGAAGATCAGTTCTTTCCCAGGGGTCATTGTTTGAAAGGTTGCCAAACGACCCTAATTGGTTATACAAAGCAAAATCCCCGTTAAAAGAGAATAGTTTTACTTTCAACCGATTCTTAACGCATCTTTAAAATAATCTGAGATATGTGTCAACTGTCTGTTTGAGAAAAGATAATATTACAAAATATTACAAAACATAATACATAAGCACATAATGCATTAGACACATAATACATTAGACACATAATACTTGGCGTTCTGGACTCATTATTCTTTTATTATTTCTGTGTTCAAACAGTAGAAAGCACATCAACAGATTGTAACCACTTCGCTTCACGCTGAGGGGCGAAGTGAAATGACTTGAATACAGTTCATCGCACAAACAATTGCTGTTTTTTATGCAATATCTGCCAGACATTTACGCATTGACAGTGAAACCCCTGACCCAGAGATCATAAACAACGCCTCCGATACAGCAATTGATGTACTACAAGGCCAAAAATGGATACAACAAACGCATTAAGACAATAAAAAGACATTTGATGACGCAAAAAAGTTCGCTACTGATGATAAACTGAGTGCTAAAATTTGTTTAAAAACTTGATTAAAAAATCTTCTGAAGCATAACTTGTCTGCCCCTAGAGGTAATGCGTTTACTTAATACCTGATGCTTCATAGTTCCGTTCATTGCGTGTTCTTTCGATGCGCTTTTAGTAATTGATTAATGTTTGAAAATGATACTTGTCTAGTACATGTACTCTGTGAGTTGAATTGGTTTTAATACCTAATAATGCTGAACTTCAGTCCATGTATGTTTTAGTAAGTGTCCATTGAACAACCCGTAACACAAAGATTAAACAAACTGATAAGGGTAATACATTGTTGTTACATGTGGAACATTGCCTACGGAAGGGCGAGTTTGTTGATCGGTGCAATGCTTTTTATGCATGCATAAAACACGTGTCAACTTGTACATGTTTCAACAACTTGTAAATGAAAACCACGATGTCATAGTCTTTGATGAGACATCTCTGGTTTTATTTTGGTCCAGTTTTGGCGTGTTTTCACGCAGCAGAGCAATACATTCAATGAAATATGATAGTTGTTGCTTATTCTTATTTCATTTTCCCTATATGGATTTAATTATGTATAGCTCGTCTTGGTTATGTCACTTGCAAAGTGCTAAGAATTCCCCCTGGCTTCCATATTGTTTTTATTTCTAGTTTTTGATTGATATACTCCAACTCGTATGCTTGAAGACACGTGATACTAACTGTACAAAACTCTCTCGGCATTTTTGATACTAGCAATTCGTTGTCTAAGAATTAACGCACCTTCTATATAAAGATCAATTTTATTTTCACAAACATTGTCAGTCTTCATGAATAACTGATTTCGGCGTGTCTGCTGTGGAGACTTATGTGCTATGATTTTACACGAGCACGTACAAAAGTATTAAAGATAGTTTAACCCTTCGTCTCTAAGTGAAATGAACTATTTTGTACTTCATTCTTGTATTTTGATAAAAAGTGTCTCCTGATTTCTTGGCAAAGTAGTCCGAGTTGTTCGATATAGGGAAATCAGATCCCAAATATTTTCACCAAACATTAGCATCAGACTTGTGGCAAAATTCAAAGAATAATCAGTGAAAACTGCCGTACAGCATTCGTCTACATGGGTGCAGCAATTTAAAGTGAACATGACGCATTTGATTTATTCAAAAAGCCAAACAGACAATCAAGGTTATAAAACACCAGATAATTAAGAAAGTGCTAGAAAACTCGAGATACCTCAAAATGACCATTGTTTAGATTATGGACAGATACAAAGATTTGTTTACGTTCGGAATCAAATACAAAGCTGTATCACTATAGTTTTTCCGAACTGTCAACAATAATAAATCATGTATTCCATTGTACAGCTAATCACCAAATTCAATTTAAAGCTCCGGATTTTGCTAGATCTCTCCAATTAGTTTATCCATCCCATTCACTGAGCCAATATTGTTGATGAAAGATATTCGAGTAAGTACTTATCGATGTTTGCTTTTATTTAACTATTTCCTTCGCGTTAATTTCCAATGCAAATATAATACTAATGATTTCTACAGCAAATCGTATCTTATTATAGTAAGAATAAACAAATTAAATTATTTATGCTAAAGTTGGTTCTTGATTTAAGATGTGTAAATAAACGTCTGAAGGTTGGAATAGGCTCTTTTTGGTGACAATTATAATTGTTTTATTATTTTGACAAACACTTTCACCAATTTAGTAAGCTTGTTAGTAGCAAAACTAATTTGCTCTGTAAATTTAGATATTGTGATTAAAATCGTATCGATAATTGTACAAACGTAAACCAGTGCCTCATGTTTACGATTTGATCATAAAAAATATGAAACTGTTTTTAGAGTGTAGAAGAGATTTGCGAACCTCATTAATAAGTGAAATGATTCCATAAGAAAGTGATAGCAACTGTATGTATTTCGAAAATTGAAATTAGATCATGTCTGTCGGTATATGAGACAGCAATAAAGCCGCGAGCTTGCCACAAACACTTGTTCAAATTATATACAAATGTGCTAACCTGATTTGATAAGATAAACTAAAGACATTGGAGGTGAATTGTTGACAATGTAATGAATATTTAGGCAGAGATTATATTACAATTCAAGCAAGTTTGTATTCAATTTAGCACGTTACTTGTCTTAGTAGCCGAACATCTCTGTCTGAAAGCTTATCTGTAAGTCCGAGACATAAAACATCACAAACACTCGCTTGTTTGATCCGTAAATGGTCACAGTCTGAGCATTAAGGCAATTTATCCTACGGGAAACAAACATTGTTTATTACCACTAATCCGTTTAGAGGCGCATAAATGCTTCAGCGATGTAATCAGGCGACACCAGTGCGATACCGAATCTCTCCCATTTCTTCTTGTTACAATGTGTCGCATTTATTACACATCATTTTGCACGAGTTTTTGTCTCTGAGAATTGGTCATAACTGTTATCTTAAATAAGATCAGTCCTGTTGATTTGGTTTACAACTTGTCGATTTGTTTGCATAACAGAAAGTGCTGCTGCTGCTGTTGAAGTGGCATCCCCGAACACAAAACTGACTAGTTTATATATTAAAGAATAGGAGAGCATTATGTGGTCGATCACATGGTTGCAATCTCATCACCAATCGTAATTATTTCAGTATATTTTCGTAACTGAGAAATACGCCTAGTACACAAGAGTAGGTTTACAATTTTAGTTATACGGTTTCCGGTCATTACTTTTTCAACACTTATATAGGTACTCGTTTTTAAGTCATTCTCATAATGATATGCTTTCAAACGTGTTTATCGTTCGTGATTGATAAAATGGACATCAATTTAAGTTCCCATTGACAGATAAACATGTAGTTACCATCGATGGAATCCCAAGGTCAGCTATGATAGAAAGTAACCCGTGAACTACAAGAACAAAATGGCGGCCTGCCTATCATGTACGATGCACTTTTTTCTATAGACAAACGCCGAGAAGTTCCGATCGTCACACCGCAGCACCCCAGAGCATCAATAATTTTGGTGATGTTAAGCAGAGTTAAAACGACAATGCGGGCAAAACGAAATATATTATTGACAGAAAAAAAACGTCACGCGCTCATATACATAATTATATACGGAGGGAATGAGGAAAGTGCTACCACTGTTAGTTGACACTTTTACAATGTAATAGGTTAAAACGTCGCATGTTGACTTTGAGTGGTGTCCCCGGCGAACTATCATTCCATCGCGCTTAGATTGATAAACTTCACACAAAAAAAGAAATTTTGATCCTTATCTTTGAATCGTTGTTTCACAGATAAAACTAGAAATGTGACCGGAGGACACGAATGCTCCCGCTGAGAGCTAAGTCAAAAAGGGACAATTTGTGTGAAAATGTTTGGATTTTAACAGAAACCGAAGCTGACCTGTATATTATTATTATACACATTCGTGTAAAATATGAAACCAATCCATAAGATGTTTTTCAAGTTATCGCTCGTAAAGCAAAATTTGAATGGACGAACGAACAGGGATAACACTATATGCCCGAATGCAGTCATTTCGAATGACGGGGGCACAACAATCAGACATAATATTTTATCAGCTACGTCGTTCTTTACATACGAGTCGGGTACAAACGAAAACGCGTTATTCTGAAGGATTTTAGAATTACAATTCAAATGTCAAACCAGTCGCAGTTACGTTAATTATTATCACCTCTGATTTGCAAGGAAAAAGAACATCACATTGCCGAGTTATTGGGTGTATTTTCCTGACATTTTCGGATCAGGATCTTATTACCAAAGCGAAACTAATTGAATTTTTTTATGAGATTCACAATGCTTATTACAGAAACATGTTATAAGCATTCCATATGTAGATAATCTTATTGTAAACAGATTCATGACCGTAATACTGCATGACAGTCTTTTGTGTTATGTGAGTGCTTACTCAAATGTTCGAACTTCTGGTGTAAGCATAGATGACTGCATGGAATTGCGACAGGACTTTCCTTGAATTAGTCGACAACGAAGATAGATATATATATATATATATATATATATATATATATAGAGAGAGAGAGAGAGAGAGAGAGGGGGGGGGGGGGGGGAGAGAAGAAGAAGAAACAAGTCACATTCAGACGGAGGGTCCTGTAATAAGCAAGGTGAATAGGCCGTTGCCAAGGTGACAAGTGTAGGAATGAGGTTATTTGTACTAATGACAGATATTTAGAATAATCGCATAGTTGACAGAACAATAAATAAACTTAAGCTATCTTTCGTTCAGTGATATATATTTCATCCAGCACTGGTGTTTGCAGAATGTCGTCTGCGACAAACGATCATAACTAAGTCTGTGGCTTGACATATTTTCATTTAATTATGTTGCTATTTGTTTGGGTTGTTTTTTTGTATCGTATCGAGAAATGTTACAATCAAGGGATTCTACTAGTAGTATATGCTTTCACATTGCACTAATAATATCGTGCGTATGACATTAAGACGAAATTTAAATGCGAACAGTGGTAATATGTTTGCTTTTTGTCGGTTAGGGATAACTAATATCTGAAAGTATTGGTGTCGTATATGTTGGTGCGGACTTTTTAATGCGACTTAATTTCTTAATACACGCATGTATATGATTCGGCGCGTTGTTTGTATTTCTGTTTAAGCGTGTATTAGTTTTGTACGTGTTTAAATTAAAATCGTCCTCAATTATTTTCGAGAAGGAGAGTAGATTTTTATTTTTTTCGAAACTTGGTATTTGGATTGTGTTAAACGAACACCTCAATAAATACATTTACGTTGAAGAACTGGTGTACCGTCAATGAAATGCCGACAGAAACAGTCGTGTCTCAGGTAACTGACAAAGGAAATCAAGGTACTGAAAGTATTCATGGAAATTGAACGTACGAATTGCACTGCAGCATGAAACGGGAACTAATGTACCAATTACATGACAGATGTGGAAACGTCGTAGTACCTAGATCTGCATAAAAAAATTCATTAGTCGTACTTTGGAGTCACGATTCATCTGGAAACGTTTTGTAATACTCCACTAGGTTGCACTTCTTTTCATATTGCTGTAAGAAAGATCGGTGCAAAAGAAACACATTTTTGTGCTGGCCTGACTGCTAGTCTTCAATGATATGACCCAAACCACGAGGGAGTTATTAACTTGTATTTAATCGGTACATTTATGAAAGACAACACGAATACTGTTTTTTTTTCTTGGTCAGTCGGAAAATCTTGCAATCATAACGCTATGCTATAAATAATTATCTCCCACTGCTTAATGGTGTAATACAGTAATAAAAGAAAGGTTACTAGTTCATATACTTATTTCTCCTGTTTCTGCCTGTCTAATAAGTTCATTTATATATTTCATTAAGTACACAGCCACCACGCAGCTGACATTATGACATTGGTTGTACTAATAAATTTATATTAAATTAATAATCAGAAACGCTGTTATAACAACTTCATCAGCAGTCTTATATATTCTATCCACGTGACCAATGTCTAATGGGAAGGCGTTCGTTAGCTTTATTGACAAATCGTAATTGCTGGATATAGCTCCCGTCTTGGTGTTTGTCGTATATACCAACACTGTATCTAGTAGTTTACATGGACAGCACGGTAAAACTTCTTAATTGTCTACACATTCAACCGCATATCAAGTTACAGCGATAATCGTGTTCAGAGCAAAGTGAACGTGTACATGTTTTACGAATTCTAAACCCCTGTCTAAAATGAAGTAATGACTAATACTAATATAATTAAAAACTCCTTAATAGAAAACCAGTCGGTATTTTGAAAGCTTTTCGTTGCAAAATGTAAAAAAGATTGCTGTGTTGGTTGCATTATTTTTTTCTTGTCCTAATGACGTAGATTCACTAGCGTTTCATCTTCCCTCACTGAAAAAGCACCTTTTTTACCAAACATGCAAATCTGGCATTAACGTCGGGTCTTACGTATCGTGAAGCCAGCTTCGTGCAAAGTCAATCAATCACGCATGAAAGTCTCACAAATACGCTCAGGATTCAAGGTTTAACATCTGAAATATTGTATCAAACAATATCAAACAGACATTTACATCCCTATGGACATTTCCTCAACAAAGAGCTTTTGCTGGGTATGATATTGTTAGAAAATTGTTTTGTCATATAATAATGAAAATGCTGTCAAGGAAAAAAAGAATACATTTTGCCAATACATAACACTCGAAATCCGTAAAAAAGCTGAAATGAAAAATTTCTTTGTTCAGCTTGTATGATTTAGCTTCCTTTATTTCATGTGTAGAACATGATAAAACATCAAACGTCTTCGCGGAGTTTTAGACAAAGCAAACTCCGTAGTGTCATGTGCGATGATTGAACAAGTATTTCCAAATTAAAATTCTTCATCTGACTAATCATTTTGGTTACTTCATTTAAGAAAAAGTTGAAAAGCCTTTACCGGATTTAACCTCAACAATCCCTGTAATTTGGTAAACTTTCCAACTTACATGTTTGGAAGAGGATCCCACAACGAACACCCAGCTGGAACCATTGACCTTGTGTAAGCTAGCTTGGACAGCTGTCTCACACGTGAAATTTGCTTCCGGTTTGGAATCAAAATCAGAATGTTGAAGGGTTGTATACTAGTATACCATAATCAATAGACCTGGGTGGCCACGAATTTGAAAAGGGGATATATTGCTTTGCTCATTTCGGTCAGTCGGTCGCTCTGTCCGTAGCCAAACCGTTGGTAATAACTAGATAATTATTTCACCCATGCTTCCCAGATTTGGTATGGAGATTGGTAATGTAGATGACTTCCCTTGATTTTGAGGTCAGTATGCCAATGGTCACGGTATTAAGGGGGCATCCGAGTTTCAAAAAAGAATTCTTAATTATATTTTCATTTGGATTGTCCTTCACGAGGTTTAATATTCCGATTATGGCTTCAGGTTACATCAGCTGAAGTATCATTGGAACTACACATTTAAAGCAATGTTATAGTCACAATTCTGCAACATTAATCTTGATTTTTGTTTTAACTCTTTCATATTGCTTCTTGAATATTTATCATTTCTCATAGCTTTTAATTTTAATTAGTGTTGTAAAAATACGAATCTGTGAACCTGTATGCAGACAGGCGCGCAAAGTCAATCTCATGGAGAATTGTCAATTAATAATGACCTGAAAAATGTAAATAGTATTTTAAAAATGTCTATTACAATTCTTCTAATCTGAATGTGAGTTCCATATACTTTAAGCTACTAGTATGCTCAGCATTAAAACGCATCAAATGACAATTAAGACTGTTGAGAAAACATAAAAGAGGTTTCTGATCGCGAGAAGCATTTCACGAACACGTACGTATCTAGCACAACCAGTGACGTTACTGAGCTCCATTTAATGTTAATAGAAGTCATTAATTTAAGCATTCCAAGCTTGCCTGATGAAATGCAATATTTCATTCTTTGAGGCTCAATTGATTTAAAGAATCAATCGAAATGACTATGATAATTGCAATTACGGATACACAAGTTAATTGGCTGTAGATTGTATCATTTGTAATTGCCATGATTAACGTCAACAATAGTAGACTTTGATTAAATATTTAAATGTCCATGGCTTCTTTCCTCCATTGCTTACATCCGCCTGTCTAACAAACATTATTTTAATAGCATATATCAAATGATAAAGCTTTTTTTTCTCGCTCTGTTAATTTCAAAGGTACTTCGTATGACGTACGTACGGAGTTGCCAATTTGACACGATTTGTCGCGATGTCGCATCGAATTGTCGAGCGTCGTTTCGCGTTGTCGCAATGTTCTTTCGCGTTGTCGTGTGTCGCGTTTTGGGGATGACGGATCACATTTGGCATGGCACTAACAAGATTCCGTACGACTGTAGCAATATTCTTCAATTAGATGGTAGAAAGTTATCTGCCGGAATAAAACCATGAAAAAGAAGAAGAAATTCATTAAGATACAAGCATCAGACACAAGACCAAAATATCTTATATGGACCAGAGATTTAAGTTCTGTTACCTGTTTACCAACGAATGAAGATTACCCATGATTCACGCAGAACAACCATTTTCATACAAATCCTATTGCAATATCGAGTTTAGTTCATTATTACAGAAAGGGATTTTTATAAATTGTCTCTTTTTTTAGAATAAGTGACAAGACCATATATTTTAATAATACATGGTTATTTACTTAGTTACTTAGTTAGCGTTTGTTGGTAAACGTTTTATGGAATGCCATGTACATATTTGTAATAAAACTCAAAATAAGATAATATTATATAATATAAAAATCACAGCTTCATAGCAACGAGGAGATATATCTTCCGTTGGGGACGTAGACATTGCACGTGTCAACCGACAAAAAAATAGTGAGAATAGGGAGGGGGAGGTTAAAAATAAGTACATGAAAATTGGTTAAAATCAGGTAAAAAAAAGGCATGTGGTTTTTATGGTGAGACGTGTTCAATCTGGCTTTTAGCCAGGCCAAACTGACGACCTGACATGAAATGCCTGGTGGAAGAACATTCTAGTATACGATGGTACGGGAATATAGAAGGAATACTGATGGTAATTCCGCAGAAATTGGAGTTATCTGGAATGAGAGTGTCTAGATCATCCAGTGAGTGGTTTTACGTCAGCTGGATTGGGTATGGCAAAATAAAATGATAGCAGCGATTTTAGCGTCAGTGTTTAGACCTTACCGCTACACAAAGTTAAATTAGAACAGAGGATGGCTAAACATTTCCTACATAGGTCACAGAGTACCTTGACGTTCCCCTATTTGAAAAACAACCGAACCCTTTATGAGAAGGTCCAAATTAGCAGATCTCAAACTTTTAAAAGAAAGTCAGGAGTGATAATTGGAACGTCAGTATTCAAATCGTGATAATTGTCTGCAAGATGAAAAACAACATTTTCTTCAAAACACCGAGGAAGTGTTAATTAGAACGTCAGTACTTGAACAAAAACATTCCATATGAGTTACAAAACGTGGTTGTTTTGTCAAACTCTACTCTGCTGAAGGATTGTAAAGCCAAAGGTATTGTACGTGTGTGGTCTGCGTCCGTGGTCAAGTAGTTACTGTGCTGGTTTTATAACCACTGGGTTCGTCTACCGGTCGCGACAGGTCAAATCCTTTCATGAAAAGTTAACAAAAATATCGATTATACTTCACATGGGGAGAAGTTGTCGGTTCCTTCTGGAACAGTAAGTTAGTACTGGTTAGAATACAGTCCAGAAAAACTGGTTAGATGAACTGGCCGACCGTAAATAACTGAACAATTGTTTAAAAACGGCGGTAAACCCAAATCAATATACGTCTATGTATACTTTGTCAGAACAGGTCTATAATTATCATATTGACCAAATAATCTTGTGTTACTTTAAACATGCACACATAATGTCTTGCTTTCGTACAATGCTACAACAGGAATTTTATCGTTTCGGGACCCAACATCATGAATACACAGTCCTACTCCTGATTGTGATTTCTACTTAGTCCGATTTCAAAAGCTATTTCAATTGAAATAAGGCTAAACTTGGGTAAAAATATGTCATGTTCTTGCTTTGGACTTAAACATACATGTGGCATTACCCGTAGTTTTTTTATTGTGCGTTTTTCATTCTAGACTATTGTAAAATTATAGTTAAAGTAGCTATAGTTGTAATTTCTTTTTAGACCTTGATTTAAGCCAATATTGTTTATTAGAATCAACAATCGTATTTGGCATTGTTTTAGGATAATGTATGGTCATCATTCTATTGAGCAGCAAAAAAAATGGTTCGAATATTTTGATATATACATACTTATGTAAATGCTTGATGTTTCTTTCCACAACACCGACTCAACTAAGTGTGAACAACTCTCGACAATATTTTGAGTCCCCTGACAAACAAATTAATGAGGTACCATTCTTGAGACATGCATGATGCTGATATCATCTTACTTGATAATTGTCGAACGTGAATTTTATATCGTTTTTCCAAAACAATTATCAAATTCGCAAAATATTGTCAGCTTCGTTCGATATATATTAGAGCTAAGGCCATCCTTAGAACGTATTTTGTTTCTGACAACACTACATATCTGACATGTGTTTATTAATTGTTCATATAACAAAAACAAAGAGATTCGCACGAGCGCACGGACGCGTGTAGCAACTATACCAATCCCAGCTATTGATTTGAGAAAAGGTTTACAAATAAACGTGTAAATGTACATTATATTATGAGATTTGCTATTTTAACTTTAAACTATACAGGTATATTATAGGTCTTTGTTAGATCGTAAATCAAAGTACTAAAAGTACTCACGAAAACTGAACTTAAATAGACCGGCACTACAGCATGGAACAGGAACTAGTTTAACAATTGCATTGCGGATGAAGTTCAACTTAGTACTTTGTTCCGCATAAATATTCATACACGTCGAGCGATCGACTGGACTGCTATGGAAAACTGAGCTATCATTCAAGTTTCCTATAAGCTTTAAGCCGTTTTTTTTTACAAAACTCAGTGTTTCTCTGAGGTGCTACAAATGATCAACAATGGTGTGTTTTAGTTCGCCTCTTACATCCTCAGTATCCATTACAATTCTTTTAGGCTTCGTGTAAAGAATTCAATGAACCAGGTTCAACGTAAATATGTTTGTGGATTTTTTTTCAATTTTCAGTTTTCAATTGTCGATGTTCTTCTTTGTTCATGCACAGTTTTGCACATATATTTAGGTTATGCTCTGAAAACCACGCTGAATAAATAGTATGTACCTCTTTTTATTTCTCAGTACTGGTCACCACATTGAATGTCTTTGTAAATGTTCAGCCTATTATCAAATAATTTCCTATGGTATTTCACAGCTCGCGCACTAGACATTTAGTCTGTTCATCAGAAAACATTTTTTTTGTGTGATTTAGCATCATTACAGCTGCTACAATTTTACAAATTTTATTTCAATTGTTTCCTAGAATTTTTGTAATGTATTGGAACAATGAGCCGAACAAACATCGACAAACGATGTGTGAATGAAGTTTTTATTTAAAGGATCTTTGAATGTAGCTTTGTGTTTTTATGCAAATAATGCCTTGCCACTGGTAATGTTTGATTCGTAAAAAGCATTTAAGATTCAATTAACTGTTAATGAAACGAATAGTTTTACAAATTCAATTGCTCTTAGATGAGATTGTTTAAGCAATCTTTGAATTCATTGTAATCATCACTTTTCTTGTTTACCAAGCATAGTCATATGTTGTAGCAGCAGCCACCTCCAAATAAAGGCCACCATGTGAATAAATATTTACCATTATTAATTATTTAGAACAAAATGACTTCGAATAAAGGCAACCTGTCTATAAATGCCATATTTGTTGTTCCCATGGCTGGCTTTTGCTCACAGCTTTGACTGGAATTCGGAGAAATGCATTTGATTGAGGCCTCCAAGTTGCTATTATTGAATCTGAAGAAACAGCCTCTAATAATATATTGCTTCCATTTAATGGGGAAATATTAAGTAATAGAAATATACAGTGATCATGTAATGTTATTTTGACGTCAAATAACAGTTTTGAAATGCCAAACTCGATCAGAAAAGGTACAGAGTTATAATTCATATTGACATTCTGTGTGGAAAATGGAGACATTATCGCAATACGATGAAGAACTTGGAGTCATAAATTTAGCCAATAGCATTATGTAAGTTTATACTTCCTTATATAATATGCAACTGCGAAATATGCCTAATATATACAGTGCAGCCTCTCGAAAGCAACACCCTTTGGGAGTAGAAAAAATATGTTGTTGTTGAGAGGTTGTTGCTCTAGAGATGTTAAATCGTGCTGTGGCAAAAAATCATGCTATTTTTTGGAGGAAGTGCCGCTGTAGAGAGATTGCATCGGACGTACAAATAAGATATTTAACCCCTGACGAACTTCAATGTTTGAATACGTACAGAATTGCATTTCTTGTTTGCGTAAAATATGCCCCAGACATCATCAAAGTCTGTTATTTTCAGACATATTGCTGTTTTATATTCCCCATAACTTTCACTTATACCATTTAATTATTCTGATGTAGTGTTTGGTGTACGCCTGGCTGTAGCCGTGAAGAGAAACTAATTATGCGATCATCCATTTGCTAAACAAAACGTTTTACACGCACGGGGAGAATCTTTCAAACTATACATTTATTATTCAGACTGACAGAAACTCTGGATTACTTGTTCATAACCACACATAACTTTGAACAACGTAAGAGCGTGTGACGTATCCGGGCCATTAATAGTGCAAAGGACCGGTCAGAAAATGTCATTTAACATGTACCAAATACGAAATATGGCTACCTTTTCGTCTGCAAGGCTTTTGTTGGCTTTCATGACCGGAAGGAAACATTGGCATTAATTATTTATACAGATAGGAATTGCTGGTCATTGATTCCTCGGAATATCGTAACAGTTCATCAGTATCTTTGTAACTTAATCTACAGAAATGTGATGAGTTTGTATTAAGATCTGAGCGTTTGTTTATTTCATTCTCATTTAAGTGGACACCGTTTCTCCGGGAACTATAGATACATATCCTTCTAGGTTCGTTTGCGGCGAAATTAACGAAATTGTTCGATTCGTTTCGTTATTTTTTCTATCGTGATAAAACGTTTTTTTTATCTTTTAATCTAAATAGAGTTAGATTTATATTTCCTCAGAAAGTATGTAAATTGCTAGAATCTTTACCTAACTTGACTTTATTGATACAAATGTGTAGCTTCCTTTCGGAATTTATTACCGAAAGTAATGTTAAATACGTGATTAATTTACTTGCCCGCATATGCCCACAATGTAAAAGTAATTTAGAACAAATTGCGATTAATTCAATTCTACTTAAATCGTTCATGTAAGTTTGTCAATAATGTATGATCTTTCCTATTACTGATCACCCCAAAGATAAATCAAACAGTAAATTATATCTTGCAATAGAGCAAGACATTCCCTACAAAATGATACCTAGTTGATAAAAAATGGAGAAATATATGCAAAATACAAAAGCACCTGCATGAACCTCATATCGTAAATTTTGTCATTTTTCTGCTTTACTGGTTGAATTTAAATAATAATTTCAAAGAAATTTCTTAACAAATTTTATTGAAAATATTTTCTGGCATCAGAGAAATGAATACTTAATGACATGGTTGAAAATTCATTAATGGGATTTGCACAAATTTTAAGTAGTTTCCTGAGATACTGACAAGTAATTATGTATGCTATAAAATAATTGCCAAAAGGAACAGAGCTCGTGCGTCTGGACTGAAAAGGCTCGCTACATTCCATAATTTTGAGGCGTATGGTACCCACAAGCACGTCGAAACGCACTCTTCTGTTTTCCCCACAAATCTAGTAGACTTTGAATTATTTATCAAGCTTTTGATAATATAATTTAGATCTACATCATTTTACTTTTGTACGGTGGCGTAAAGGGGACATGGGAAGTATTTCATTTTACAACATGACCACACATTAGCTATTACGTGCGCGCGATTATAGTTACTACGAAGGCATGGGATAGCTATTATTATCAGTAGCTATCGCGTGGGCATTTACATGTAGTAGCTACCGCTTGGGCACGATAAATTAAATAAGTACTATGTCCCCTTCATGCCGTCGTACTTTGTAATTACATGGTACTGAATTATGTATATCTCGTTAAATCATCTATTGTATCTTATTAGAGTTATGGGTAATGCTATACCATCCTGACAATTTCAATATTTGATCAATGTCCATGATACGCTTCTTTATAATTATATATTAATACAATATTCAAAAATGACAATGTGTTATAACACTAAAATATGCTTCACAACATGAGCTACACTAATACAGTGGAGGCTACAAAAACTGTGAACAATGATAAACCTCCATGTTGTTAACTTATAAGTCGATTAATGTTCACTCATACATGTGTTGGTGGCCATCTCCGCATTAAGGCCACCCTGTGAAAAAGGTCATAATTTGGAAAAAAAACAGTAGTTAATTATTTAGAACAAAATGACCAGCTGCAACATCATTTCTACGCTGATGACTCACAATTGTATATGGCATTCAAACCAAAAGATTGCGTCTCGCGTGATGAAACACTGCAACGAATTGAAGCTTGTCTGAAGGATATCTTGCACTGGATGAAAGCAAATTTGCTGAAATTAAATGCTGACAAAACAGAGGTAATTCACATTTGGACATGGATAAACATGTTAACTCTGTTTCAATGTCGTGTTTCATGCATATCAGACATATAGGTCAAACCAGACAATATTTGACTGTTGATGCAACAAAATCCCTTATCAATTCGTTAGTAACATCAAGACTGGATTACTGCAATTCGTTACTGTGCGGTTCCCCAAATATCATTCTGAACAAACTACAAAATATTCAAAATACAGCCGCCCGCCTCATCACACGGACACCGCGTTACAATCACATCACCCCTGTGCTGAAAGATATTCACTGGCTACCGGTACAATACAAAGTGGAGTGCAAGGTGCTTCAAGTGACTCATTTTCAAAGCACTAAATGGGAAGTCCCCTGGCTACATCAGAAGTATGTTGGAAGTATATACTCCACAAAGACAGCTTAGGTCTCAATATGACTCTGTTCTTCTAGTTGTGTCGAGGATGAGGACTGTCACGTTCGGTGATCGATGTTTCACGGCTGCGGCACCTAAGCTTTGGAATGCACTGCCAATAGCACTCAGAGACAGTAAAACACTACCGTCATTCAAAAAAGCGCTGAAAACTCACTATTTTACAAAAGCTTACTCAGGCTATTAAGGTTTTACTTCTTAGATAGTATTTAATTTCTTTAGAATATAGGGGTCTCTTTAAGGGTAGTATCTTTATACCTTTGGAGACGGTTTCTCGTAGCAGTGGTATCTTGACGCTGTTCTTGAAACACTGATTTAAATGTACCTTTAGTAAACATTCAGTGAGGTTGCGTAGTGAACAGTGAACACCGGCTGGTGGAGTAATGCGCGTGTGGACTGGCCAAACAGCTAACGAAGCCAACCGGACTTGAAACATTTTAGAATTATTGTGTACCTTACTTGTCTGCATAAATTAATGGTGGATATGTTGACTTGTAAATTTGTCCATAGTTGTACTTAGTATATATTGTACCCATATCATTGTTGACTAACATGTTTGTATTCATTACATATTGTTTTAACCATGTCGTAATCGTGATTGTACAGCACTTTTGAACGTGTAATTACATGAAAAAAGGGCTATATAAATATGGTATAATCATAATAATAATAAATTAGCGTCTCGTCAGAATTAACTAGTTTTCAACCAAGCAGCGCAATGAAATAAATCTTATGGGTCTTAAAACAATAATGAATGAATAAATTATTTAAAATTGGGAGGACTGTACGTTTACAATAGTGTAAACCTATTTACTAGTTAATCATTGTGTTCGTTTAGAAAATTGTAAGTGACGCAAATTTGTCAATTTGAGTAAACAAACCAGAATCCGGCTAATCAATTATTGAAGCCAACAGCTATTGTATTGTAAAAGCATTCATTACAAAGAAGTTTAAACGATCATATCATTCTCTTTCTTTCTGTTTAATTGAAGAAAACCGCGGCTGTAAACGGACGAACTGACAGATTGGATTTCAAACGGCTCTACAAAATCTCCCCCAACGGATTCCATCTCCGTTGTGAAGAACAATTAAAACTTTCACCCTGGGTGTTAACATACTTTATTTCTTCATGTTCCTATTTAAATCTGAAAGGATGTTTGAGTAACGTAATTCTTAAAGTATTTACCTGTTGATTGATGAAAATGTGATTGAATTGCATTGCTTCGCTAAATTTATCATGTCGGGGAAAATGCTAACATACATGGCAAGACTGGCAAAGCTTGCACCAAGCAGCGATTTCCCGTAAATCCAGCAAAATTAATTTTGATTTTAATAGTTTTTATGGTATGTCTTTCTTACTTAAGATAATGTCTCTTTAACTGACTTTATGTATCGTCTTTCATTGAAACTGGCGTAGCAAGCTGTACCAATGAATGATTCGTTGGGTGCACTTTCCAATGGTAAAATGTTACTTTATTAAAGTTTTCTTGACGCCTAACAGCCAGACTTATTATCTCAAAATGGGGCAGATTGATTTTGATTTTGATTTTTTATAGACTTCCATGAATGAAAATGATTTTCTGTGAGATTTTCAAAGAACAATGGCATTCCTTTGAGTCATTTTCTCTTTAAGTTTGCATTGAAGTCGAATGGAGTTGATCATTTTTCACAGGTAAAGGACAAAGGAACAGTGAAAACTCATGGTAAAAAGATGCAATAAGACCTTTTTAAAGAAAAAATAGGTTACCATGCAATATCTACAGAAATTAACATTTTTTAAATTTTTCAACAAGGGTAACAACTCTTGCATTTTTAGAAAGAAGTAACGTGAAATTGATTGAAGTATCTAATAATAGAATGATGAGAAGGCTATACTAGTATTTTTGTAGTATTACCATTTATGTGTAGGACTGAGCAGATATGTCAGGAAAGTAAACTATTGGGGATATAAGACTAGTAAAATATTTAGCAGACCCAACAAGACAACAACATAGAAAAATAGCGGACGTCATGTTTTTCTTTATTTTTCTATGGTAATTAGAAATGTAGTAGAAACTCATATTCGTTTTAATTTCACGTGGTGTTAGCAGTGAATCATCAAATGAAATGCAACATTTGTCGTAAATTATGCTTGCTTAAAGACAGCGTTGCGTGTTTATTAGTGTTTTTTTCTAGTGCTGTTGAAACAACATCTTGATCTATGAACGGAAATTTTTTTCTGTTACCTTTAACTTCAATACTAGCTTTAAATGCAACCTCTCCAAAGCAAAGCCTTTTGGAGAAGCAAACGTTTGTTGTTGTTGAAAGGTTGTTGCTCTAGAGAGGTCAAATTGATTGTTAAATCGTACTGGGGAAAACCTTGCTTTATTTGAAGGGAGGTTGTTGCTCAAGTGAGGGACGCTCTGGAGAGGTTGTTCTGTACTATTATATGCTTGGAACTGAACTGTAATGACATGTTTACTTACTACTAGAATCCTGTAAAGAGTTTTGCGCCTCATTTAGACTATTCTGTTTATAAAGATCACTCCTGGGCGGTAGATGTGACACATACTGTAATCTTTATTAAGACAATGAAATAAACAATAAACAGCATTTCTTTATTTTGATTTGAAGTGACTGATATGTACAGCCAGGTGTATTTGCCGTAAATTTCAACAAGCAGTAATGTTTATAATTCATCCCGCTCTGATAGACCAAAGTCATTGACGCGCCGAAAAACAACACTAAACTATAAGTAACACTCATATCTAATGAAAGTACTATACAAGGTAACACATGTGTTAGTTATGGTGGCTGATTCCTGCCACAACCACCCCCCCCCCAAATCCGAAGACACGACGACACAAAGTCACAGTAAACTTCTCACTTATCGTGACTTCGCCTTCTACTTTTTGCGGGCGAATACACGAAGTCACGAAATATTGTGGGCGAAATGACGATAATTTGATAGGCGAACAAACGAAATCTTCGGTTGTCTAATATGTGTTGTATCTATGTGTCTTTGCCTCGAAAGGCAAAACCAAAAGCCAGCATGTCGTATGTTCGCGCGTCGTGTCTTCGAGGCGAAGACAAGAAGACACCAAATGGCATAAATCAGCTTCCGTAGTTAATAGTTGACTTTATATTGCATATTAAACAAGTACACGTATACATAAAAAGAGTTCGGTTGCTCAATAAATCCATCAATGTATATAATTATTATCTAATTCACAATGAAGTCGAGGATCTAGAATATGTTTGAGTTTTAATCGGATTACATATAGTTTTCCAAAGTTGTTAATGTGAATAAAGTGATGTCTTAATGGGAATAGATAATAACAATGTAGACAAAACGCCTCTGTCGTGCGACAGTTCCAATAATAGTCGTACTAAGTGTTCATACTGCAGGACATGTCACGGTCTTATAGTAGTTCTTAATTACACCTGTCAGTTGAAACTATTAGACTATACGTTTCTGCTCAAGTCATTCCGAATGTTCACGACTTAATTTACGTCACAAAGTTATACAAATTTCTATGACAGCTCTTTGCAGACGACATTTATTTCGGCTCTTTGAATAGTTAATTTCGTCCCACTTTGAATTATGTAATATGTTGTGCTTTGTATATTAAGAAGTAAGTCGTAGTTATATTCTAAATTCCATTTTGTCATTAATTCCTCTAGACAGAAGCATTTCGTCTGAAAGGGGATCACGTGGAAGCATGATAATAGAATTATAATGGAAGAAGCATTGTATAGTTGAGAATAAGTGTCATCATGCATCAATACCATTGTGAATACATGGATATCAGAATACACTTATAACTAGAATCTAACGTCCGACCAACAACCAGGACCATTTGACATTTTTTCAGCTTCAACAGTGGGGAAAGGCCTTATATTTAAAGTTGCCTTGTCCCGGGCAGAATTACATGTTGCAGTGCATCAAAGGTATAGAAAGGGTCAACGGTGAACCTACGGCCTTAACAAACCCTTAAATTTTCTTATTAAGTTACACTTACTGTTTGACAAAGTATATGGGGTGTGATAGCAAATGAATACAAAATACGGGCTTTTAAAATCAAGACAACAACATAAATAACAACAACAACAACAAAGATATGAAAAGGATATTGCTCTGGTATATGCAAAACCTCTTGCTAGCTAGGGGACTTAAATTAGTAAGCAAATAGAATTGACACAAAACGTCAGAAAAGGATTCAACAATTCAATTTAAATTTTCAGACGAAGAAATTATGTAAATAACACTCGCCTTGGGACTTTGTTGACAGTGCTTTCAATTTGCAGAAACGCCAATTAATTTAAGGAGTTTAACAAAGTTAGTGGCACTAAAATTCCATCAGCTGATGGAGAGGAATGTCTTTCTTTGTAATGGATTGAATAAAGTACTTTTTAGTGACAAACAAACTCAAGTTTTGTAAACATTCGTCGCAAATACTGCGTGTAATCCAATTCTTGTGACACTGTGATGATTTACCGGAAGCCGCAATACTTTGGTTCAAGCAAAATACCGTACTTGTGCATTCCGGAACATACTAGTTCCGTAACCTGAATTAAAACAATAGACTCAACAAAAGTGTTGGATATATCCACGAGCTATTACTTGGGGGCTGTTCAACACGTTACATAGCAGTACAACAGATTTCAGTAAACATAATTTAATTGGATTTGCTTGATTGTATCTCGGGGGAATGGTCTGTTAATTTGTCACATTAAGATGTGTTGAGAAGCATTTTTAGGGTTGTAATTAGCATCTAGTTTGAACTTTAATTTCTGTTATTGGAGAGCGCTTAAAGGATTTCTCATGAGTTGTTTGGCTTAATATGTTTTGATGGTTAATCTATTTCATTGCTTGGTTAAAATCAGTCCAATTTTATTGTTTTTTTTTCTGGTATATGATATTTGTATAATTAAAAGCGTAAAGAAAACTGAAGTTGTATCATTAAATATGTTTGTATTGTTTTATTTCTTCGGATTTGACGCCTTTTTTAACATTATTCCAATCATATCGTGACGGACTGTCATTCTAACCAGCATCCCTGGACTTTATTTAGGCCATAACCAGTACTAATTACATTATGTCCGCAAGCTACTACCAAGTCTGAGGTGAGGGACAATTTAACATAGACTGTAATATGCCCAATTTGTCACGGACAGTGTGGGTCTCGCCCAGGTTTCGAATTTACAACCTCTTGATCAGAACACCAACGCTCTAACCACCGAGAGTTGTATAATTATAAACAGACGCTGGTCATATATTAACCTGGAGTTTTTTCTTGAAGGTCACATCTGACAGTTTTCACATAGACATATACTTATTAGGCAGAATGAAAACGTTTTTTTAAACTTTGCATGATCTTAGCATATAAAAACAGAAACATTTTAAGCGAAAAGAATGGGAGTCACTGATCTCGTTTTTGAGTTATCAGCCCTTGAATTTGATTTTTTAGCTTATTTTTGGTCATTTCAAGGGCAGATGATTCACAATGAAGGAGAACAATGCCTTATTTATTTTCCTTTTCTTGTAGCCGACTTCTTTTCATGTCATCGTGCAAAATTTCAAGCATAAGTAAGGAGTGATTTGTTAGTAATTTTCTTCTTTGCCTAAACCAATGCAAATTTCCTTACAAAATGGCCTAATTTTGAAGGATTTTCAGTCTTCCAACTTCAACTGAAAAAAGGCAATCAACATGTTTAGTGGAATTGCATGAAATTTTGTATGTTGACCAAAAAAACTGAAAAACATAAATCGAAAGTAAAAATATGGTATTTAAAATTTATGTATGAGTGATCTGCCCTTGAAATGACCTGAAATAATCCCAAAAAATCACAGACATGTCCTTATTTATTCATTTGTTTATTTATTTAAACATGCACCAAAGTTGTGATACCACAATATAACTATATGCTTATGTATCCTAATTTATCGTAAATATATTTAATCTTTCCATGTTTTCAACTCCGGGTATTATACTTTCTATATATGGGAGCTCCGACGGCGTAAAAGAGACAAATACTCACACAATTAACGTATCTAATTGAACATTTCAAATGAACAACAAAACCTACATACTTTTGGAAATACATAAAATGCGTGAAACCGAATTGTTTGTTACGTTTACGGCTGATGAAACCTTAGCTAAACTTAATTACCACGTAAATCAGAGTGTCTGTCCCGCACCAAGAAATAAAAGTTTGGTTAAAATCTTTTGAACAGGAAATTTCCTGTTTTGTAGTAAAACGGCACTTTAAGACAAAATTTACTTTCAAAGCGTTGTATATTATCAAGATTACTTTTGAAAACAGGAAACTGAATGGGTAATTGTACGGTATATAGTTCCCCAATTGTCTGTCTTAAGCGATAAAAACACAATTTACTTAAACAGGAATATGTTGATTTATATATGGGAGATGCCATTTTGATAAATTCTGCCTCTTAATGTAAATAATATGTATAAAGTCTGCAAACATTAATTCGACAAAGTTCTCATTAAGATCAATCAAAAATAAAATGTCGAACTATTTGACAGAAGGTTTATGTCGTATAAAACAATATTCAATAATTCTAATGCGTTACCATAATCGATTTTCAAGCATTGGAAATAAAGTTGATCACATTTTGATTATTTTGTCAGTCCAAGCTCATTTTTAACATGCTATTTTAATTTTCTTCGTCTGTACTTTTGTTCAAAACATTTTGTTAGGGACTTATATACACAAAAAATCATGTCCTTGGTGTTTGCAAACAAAGACGAAAAAGGGAGGTAAGAAATCTGGACTTTATCGACGGGTAGCCTGTTGACAAAGCTTTTCAGCTGAATAGTCTGAAAACAAACGTAAAGAAATAGGCATATAGTTTGTTTCTGGTTTTATATCCACTAAAATAAGGTATGTTGGTCGGGATGTTGTTTTGGGCTCTTTAAAGCGTGCGGAAAGATGCAAAATAAGAAAGAGGTTGTTCCGTTCCACGTCAGGCCAGGGTCGCTGGGGAAATAAGGATAGATGGGGCAACCAGAAATAAATAATGTTTACGTCTAAATAAGCCTCCCAAGATAATCAGCTTATCGTTAACTGTTAATTATTAACAAATTCTACCTGGCCTCGAGTGTAATCGACCATTTGTAAAACGTATTTCTGTCTTTAGAGACACCGCAAATGCCTGCTTCGAATAATTTGATTATTTCAAACATAAAAAATGATTTAATTATTGAACAATGAAAATTAATATCTGTTTAAAAGTTAATCGTATTCCAGAACGGCAAATTGTCGCATATAAAACCTCTAATGTCATGTTTTAAACATGAAATAAATTGTTTTCCAATTTTATCAGGATATTCTCAGACAAGGCTGTCAAAGAATTTCATACTTGGCGCATCGTTTGGATGCCATGATTCAAATCTTTATATTAGCATTGAATACATTTCCATTTATGCAAAAACTATAACATGACCCCGTCACTTCTTTGCACCTGTCTTAAGTTTGAAATAAAACGAACTATAAGCATTTATGGTAGAAATAAAAGCCGGCAAGTTGATAATACTTGAACATTTCAATAAGCATTAATTCTCAAGCTATATCATTACGGTTATCCCAAGTATGGTACACGATAAGTGCCATTTAAATGGTTTCGGAGTTGACATCGTTATACGATAGTGGCATATATATGTGTGTGTGTGTAAGTATGGTAATTATACAACACGTGTCATTTAAATGGTTTCGGAGTTGACATCGTTATACGATAGTGGCATATATATATGTGTGTGTGTAAGTAAGATAACTATACAACACGTGTCATTAAAATGGTTTCGGATTTTACATAGTTCAAATCTTAAAGTCTTATGACCTCCTTTTGCATCTTTCTGACCGAATAAATGATAAAACGATGATCGCTCATCAGTCTCTGTTTTAATTCACTTGAAATAATTTCTCTTAAAACTTCTGATTAATTTATACTTTGTTTAACGGCCCATTCGACATCTGTGGTCATTTAAGAGCCACCCCAGAGAGAGAGAGAGAGAGAGGGGGGAGGAGATAAGATACAGGAGAACCGGGCATTTATATCCCTACTCTTATTGAATAGTGTTCCTGGTTCTTTATCGTGTAAAGCATCGATACACGTACACCTCACCAGTTTTTCCTGTGTTTTACAGTAGACACAGTATTTGGCACGGTAGTTGGAACGGAGACACCGAAAAAGTAAAGTGTCCCTGATAAATTCGAAAGGCGGAGCTGAGAATGGAATACACGACCTTTCGTTAAGTAGTCGAGCATGTTACCACTCGACCATCGATCACATCTGACTAAAAACTTCTCAACTAGCCGATGTTTCAATAATATAGTTTGAAAATCTGCGATTTAGGAGAATACCCGACGTTCATTAAATCAGTAAAACCCCTTCATATATTGTAACGCATGTTCTGATTCGAACGGTTTATAAACATATTTCTGCTTTGAAATACAAGACAATTCAAAATACGCAGGTCATTATTAGAACATATACATTTTAATCAACTTTGCTATAAATAATTTCCTCAAGATTTTGCCTTACTCATTGAAACTAAATTATCCTTATTATGGTTAAACCATCAAAATATCTAATAAATTTCTTGATCAGCAAAAAGTAATAATGAATGAACTGACGTAATAAAGTAGATTAATGAAGTTTGATAAATTGATACAATCAGTACTGGTACGATACCCGTCACACAAAGATATTTCTCACTATGTTTACACTTAGATTTATTGTTTTTTATCATGATGTCCAAGATCATTATCTCAAAAATCGAGTGGACATGTTTGGGACCTTTATAATAACTGAATGACATCTCAAACAAAATCTAAATCTTAGAAACGTTGTAACGTATGATGCTAATATGTCTAGGATTTTATTGTCTCTGTGGTCGTTAGCTAGATACCTTATCTTTTATGTTGACGTAAAGCAGGAGGGATAAAGTTACAGACAATTCATTTTTTTTTCATAATGAATTAAATAAGTGCGCCTTCTATTTTCAGAACCCCACCCAGTATTTTCTGCGGATAACTTACCAGCAACAAGTTGCTATGGTACCATCAATCAACAATCTATTAGCGGGCATACTTCTAGTATGTCTCCACGTGACATTGGCTGAAGATGCAGTAAGTAGATGACTATTACTAATTTGATATTCCCTTGCTTTTATTGTTGATTCTTCCTTTGTTCGTTGTTTTTGTCCTTTGTTAGTTACTTACGTCCTTTGTTTTGTTTGTTCTGGCTTTCGTTTTGTCCGTTCTGTTCTTTGTTTTATGTGTTATGTCATTGGTTTGTTCGTTCAGTCCTTTGTTTTATCCTTTGTTTGTTCGTTCTGTCCTCTGTTTAATTTGTTCCGTCCTTTGTTTGTTTTGTACTTTGTTGGTTTGTTTTGTCCTTTGTCTGTTGGCACCTTCCTTTGTTTGTTTTTTTCGTTCTGTTCTTAGTCTGTTTGTCTTATGTGTGTTCGGATTATTACCCATGCATTAACTGCGATTGTTTTAAATGAACGCCTTGCAAGAGGTTCTTATTGTGATTTGTCTTTTATGTGCAGGCTAATAATTATAACACTATTTTAGTAATACATACTTTACGTTAGTATTATTCGTGTTTTTCTATGTTTTAATATCCACCTCTGAATAACATCTCGTCATTAAGTTAATCCTTAAAACAGCTTACACAAAAAACAGCAGATCTATCTTTGAGAAACAGTACGTTTTATATACACTACACGAACAAATGCATCATTTGATGCAAATCTAGTCATGTTTCAATTGGCGCGAGAATATTCACCACAGTCGTTTCACTAGGATAAGGACCCGCCTCCCTGGTCGAGTAGTTAATGTAGCTGACTTCAAATCACTGTTAACTCTCACTGATAGAGGGTCATGGATTCCAGTCCAGCTACCCACCACCTCTTTATGTGAGAAAGTAGGCAGTTGCTTACGGAGGATGGGAGTCTAGTACTTGTAAAACCCAAACAAACAAACTAGAATGAGATTACTTATATTTAAGGTCTCGGATTCAGCTATGCAAGACGTACAGCAAGTTGACAAGCGTAGACTGGATTCAATTAGCGGACTCCACGGTTTAAATGGCTTTACGAAAAGACGATTGGACAGTATCGCTGACTATGGCGGCTTCTCAGGTTTGTGACCCTACTCTGTTTTGTGCATATGTTGTTTAACGGCAAATCCGACCGCTATGGCTATTTCAGGGCTGCCCACGAGAGCGGGGAGAGAAGAGATTATAAGAACCGGGCATTTGTATCTTATTTCGAATAGTTTTACTGATTCTTTATCCTGTCCCGTGTAAAGCACCGATACGCGTCTCGTCCCTTTTCCTGTGATGTTCTTGACAAAGTTACTGTACTTGACTCGGTAGGTGGAATGAGGAGTATGTGACCATACACATATACTATTGCTCCACTGTATGCTTTAGTTTGCAAAGCTTCTGTCACAGTTTGTTTTAAACCAAATCACAACATTAAAGCACCGATAAGTATTATCCAAAATTTTAAAGCATTTAGATGAGTGTTTTCAGGCATATGTAACTATGTACAAGTTGCTTTTTACCAAGGGAATGCTGTAGAAATACCAAATTGAATGTAAATCAGCCCCGTATAACAATATAAGTGACATTAAGTGTCAACCCCGTATATCAACGTATGTGTCGACCCGTATAACAATGGAGACTCCTAATTTACTTAAAGATTTGAAGAGCAATGGTGATTGCTCAAAACAGACAAGACAGTCATAGAGAATTGTGGTTTTAACCGGATAGAATGCATTGACTGTTCGTCTATACTTACACTATTTCATGTTTTCTGGTGTTAACAAATCATGACAGTACATGGTGTACGATTGTTATAATGATAATACCTTATAACATGTCCGTGGAAAGTATCCACAACTTAAAATTATTCAGGTCCATATTGGCCATATATAACCAATGTTTTCGGTTTTGTTTAGTGTACACACAGAGCGATAAGCCTGTGTTTGATGCTCCATGTTGCATGTCTAAATTGTTTCAGAAAAAAACAGATCATGGACTGTTTCAATATATGTCATGTATTTATGTTTTAAAAAAAAGAAAATAAGCATACCGTTTTACTATTTTCAGGATTTGCAAAGAAGCGACCATTCGATTCTATATTTAGAGGAGGTTTTAGGGGATTCGTGAAGCGTCCATTCGACTCAATCCAAGATAATGGCGGACTTCGGGGATTTATTAAGCGTCGCCTTGACAGTATTGGAAACTATGCAGGTCTTAACGGCTTTAACAAAAAAGCTTTCGACTCAATCAACACGGCAAAGCTCGACGGATTTGTGAAACGACCCATAGATTCAATTAATAAAGGAGGCTGGAGCGGGTTTGTAAAACGCCCTCTTGATTCCATCTATCATGGAGGTTACAACGGATTCACGAAACGGCGATTGGATTCAATCGGGGACCGCGGCTTCAACGGATTTGTAAAACGCAGCGATGAATCCACAGATGAAGACTTGTTAGAGTAGGCGGGGCCACGAAGGCCAACATCAACTTATTTTTGTTCATCATTTTTTGGGACCTTTTCACCATCTTTGGACTCGGATCTTAAAATAACAAATCAGTCACGTTTCATATTGTTAACTGTATGTGCGTCAAAAAGGGCACATTGTTCTGTAAGTGATATTTTTGTGTTGTAATTCGTTGATGTTTTTCATATATTCATTGTATCTCCAGGTCTTTCGAAACTTTTCGATTTCATGATGCAATAACTGTGTCTCAATATTGCTATAAATTCATCTACAGTAAAACCTCGATTATTCGAATGTCATTGGGCCCTGAAAAATCATTCGGATAATCCATGGTTTCGAATAATCCATTTCTGTATGATGTACTGTTTGGAAACGATAAATTCCGTACTGTCCGTATTTTACAAGGGAGTTAAATCTCGTATGCAAACACGACGTTATAATAAGAATAAAATCAAATATATAACAAACACTAATTATTTATCTTTGTTTTGTGAATGTATATGAGTTAACAAATGAAACAATTATTCTTGTTAAATGAATACCAGCGTATTTATGGATTATGCAGAACACAATCCGACCCAAAATTATGTCATTCACACTTTATTTACTCAGTTTCAACATTTTTACTAACGATCGACTAGGCATCGCTATCGTCACATTTTAATATCGAAGACGTAATGTTTTTCTGTTTGGAACATTTTTTCACTAAATCATCATATTCTAGTTAGTTTTGTATTAATTGTGTTCGAATTAGTTTTTAAATTTTGAATGACGCTGGAATACAGATCACCAGGTATACCTACGCGTATTAATTAACTTATTATACCCGAGATCATTGTGAAATATTCGTCGCGATTAGTATAAAATCGTAACAAACAATATGGTTAACTTAACGATAATTAAACTGTTGACACGCTTCATGTATGAATTGATGTTACACATTGTTTGTCACACGACATTTGATTCTCAATTGGTCATTGTTATCAATTGACGAATTCGAATAATAGGTGTGAAAATACGCGCATTCGTAACTTTAGGGACCAAATAATGTATTCGGATTACACCAGGTATTCGTAAAATCCGATTCGTATAACCGGGGTTTTTTGTAGTTGAAACATATAGCGACGTAATCGGGACCGTAGATTTTATTCGGATAATACCGGGTATTCGGATAATCGGTGTTCGGATAATCGAGGTTTTACTGTATATCAAAATTTCATACTTGATAATTCAATACTTAGTAACAGAAAAATCGTAGACAAAAATCTATCTTTCTTTCAGAACCACTACACGCCTCTCCCAAATTAGGCTTAATGTATTTTAATTAGCCGTATAAAGACTATTAATTTCAAGTTTTGCACGGATATATAAATTATATATTTTGTAAATGTAAATTTGAATTACTTCAAATTGTGGTAACTGGAATTATTCCAGTTATAAGAATATAGCGTAATTATAAAAAAAAATATTTTCTGAATCAAACTTTGGTATATAAAATATCATATATTTTTAATTAACATATCTATTTTTTCTAGAACAATATGATTGGTGTAAAATAAACACTGATGATGAGCAATTTTATACAAAAACTTATATATTGCTTCAAAATATTGTCAAATCGTTATTTTACTTACATAACTCGCAATTCACAAATTCTATGATCAAAAATAAATTTCTTTTTGGACATTTTACTTTGTTAGTTTGTTTTATTCATTTATTTATCTGTTGTTTAACGGTCTATTCGACAGTTATGGTAATTTCAGAGTCGAGTGTTGTTTTTATTACATATACACATCGTCTTAAAACAAGATTGTAGTCAGATGTTATGTCTAGAACGATGATTCTAACATAGTATTTAGTATTGCAAAAATAAGGTACAGATATTCAAATTTCACAAAAATCTGCTTACCTTAATGTGTTTCCACGATATGAAATTACGGTGCAACCTCTCCAGAGCGACCCTCTCTTTAACAACAATCTCCCTTCAACAACAGCATGATACTTACCAAACTGTACGATTTAACAATTTATCAATTTAACAAAGAGGCAACAACTTCTAAACAACAACATAATTTTGCTTACGGTAGTACTTATATATTTGTCAACGATCAACATCGATCAACAAGTTACTTTGACATCGTACTTCGTGAAATTCGACAAACAGTAAAATAACTCAGACCATAGACTTTATAGAGACTATTCCATAACTGTGCATAACTACACAGTCATCCTATTGGATTGAAGAACACCAACGGATACAAAAGCAAGCCAGTACATGTGTCAAGTTTTAATTAGAAGTACAGTGCAACCTCTAGAAGTACAGTGCAACCTCTTCAAAGCAACACCCATAGGAAGTAGCAAAATTATGTTGTTGTTTAGAGGTTGTTGCTCTAGAGATGTTAAATTAATAGTTAAATCATGCTGTGGCGAAAAATCATGCTGTTGTTTAACGGAAGCTGTCGCTCTGGAGAGGTTGTACTGCATATTTATGAAAGATAAGAACCTCTGACAAGTATTGGCTTAAACACACGAAGTCCATGTGGAATCCATAAAATCTTTGATCTTTTTCAATACAAAACATTTATCCAGAAAATAATATACTTGTGTGTCGGCATAAAAATGTTTGTTACTAGTTAATCGACCTACCCTATTTTGTCCCGGCCACCCTAGGCCTTGTATTACACCCGTATTTACCTTGTATTTACATTTCCACACGCTTTTCAAGAGCCCAAATACATAAAAAATACCGAACTTCCTACGCTATTTTTAATGAGCATACATGTATAACCTGAAACAAACATTTTTAGGCCAACAAACTCGGCATATTTGTACTACCTGCCGATTTTCTTCAGATGTAACCATATAATGTGTGTTGGACAGTCGCTTCCTAAAACGGCAACGATAATTTCTCAGAATCGGAATACATGACACATATAGTAACTTGTTAGTAAATTTCCCCGGAACATTTTCCAATTAATGAGCCGCACACAGAATATGGTCACTGTCAAGGGTGACTGCCTACAACAAAACGATATTACGTTTTATATCAATCAAAGCAATAAAAATTAACGTTTCCGTCCTACATAGCATGAGAAAATGTGTTATCTAAATTAAGGCTTGAATTCAGTCGTAACATCAAAGCAATTTGTGCATGAGTGACACCATTTTGAAGCCATTCCTATTAATTCCGCTACTTATCTTAGAGTGAAATGCCCTCTTGTTACGCGGCGAGCCCAAAATAATTGTATAGAATAAAATCGATAGTACGGGTATGATAGAATCGTGGTTTAAAGTACCGTTCACACTCTAGCTTTTGTTCTTGTTCGTCCGCTCTGAGTATTTGTCCTCAGTCAATCATAACGATAGCCTCTGTCTGTACACTTTGTACATGCCACCAAGACCTATATACGTATACATACATGCATATACATACATACATTGATCACTACACTAGATCAAAGGACATACAGCACGTGATAAATGCAAAGTAGCAGTTACAAATTAGTTCTGTTCGTGGTTAGCGTCCTTCCTCTAAAGCATATAGTATTGCATAAGTCAAGATTTTTCTCGTTTTCTACGTAATTTCCTCTTTAAGAAATTGTTATTGACTTTGACCTAGACGAAATATCATAACAAAACCGTTATTTATATTTAGAGCGCATTAACCTCCAATTTGAAAGCGAAATTCTAACCAATTATAATGTAGCAATTGGACTCTTACAAAATAAACATTAGGTAATTAATTATCCCGTTTAATTAGACTAGCAGTATAATATTCCATATCAATGTATAATCACGAATTCAAACAATATGACCAATTCATCCAGGTTTGTTTCAATATCCGGTATTGATATATGCTGATTAATTGCACAGTCTAAAAAGTTTGTTATGTATATACCATGTTAATTGTTTCCGGTGGAGTTTATTTCACCATAATAGAGACGTGTAATTGATATATTATTCTACAGTCTACACTACGTAAATACTGTTTTTGGAAGCTTCTCATGGCGGTCATTCGCTCGCCGCGCATATTTCGAATTTTGTTACGGACGGAAGTAGTTACGTTTTCTACACCCGCCTTGCAAATGCCAAACTGGTCCCCATTGCTGTGCAAGTCTATGTAAGATCAGCTCCAATGAGTACTTTCAGTATTTAACTAAAACATAAATTTTGTAATAATTTCATATTTGGAAATTGTAACATTGTAATACATGTATAACATCCCTGGTTAAAAACAGTGAAAGCAAACTCTTGCTTCTGATATTAGTTTGTCCAGTTAGCAATTTTAACTACGAAATTATGTACGGCTGTCAAAGTATGAAATCAAAAATTTTAAGTCTAGACTACATCACTAAGTTGCGAATTGAAACGGTCCCAGCTTTCAAACATAGTTTGACATCAACCTAAATAAGTCAATGAAGTATTGAATCGTGACGAAAAATTCATTCCTCTTCCTGTATGTATCGAAATCAGTGAAGCAAATATTGACATTGTCAGGACACACATGAAAGAACTGTAATGTATGCTTCATTTCTACATGATTTATATTTATTATTCATACAATTTTGGTCTTTGCAGTGATATATATAAATGAGCATTGCCTTAACAACTTCCATGATTAAGTTATCTTTTATCAATTGAGTAGTTTAGTAACCAATTTTGCCAACCAAGATGGCCACCAAGGGAGGTAAATGTGGGAAGTATGTATATGTAATATAGCATGCCTGGTCCAAAGGGATTCGGCATTATGTGCCGATTCCCATTGGCCTGGTCAAATTTATAAATATATACATACGAGTTAAGCCTTATGCCTTAGGGTATTACATATGTGCGTAACCCTTACGTCTGAGTACAAGATATTGTATGTAGAGACCTTTAGGACTTTTTTTCAGGAATTATGTTTTTATTGCCTTTCTCAATTTGAGTTTTCATGACTTACCCACCAACCATGCTGGGCTAGGTTGTGGGGATTGGGACAGTAAAAAAGTCCCAGAATAATTACTAGAAATGTGTCCGTAGGACACGGATGTCTCCGCCATTTCACACTGGACGCAGAAATGAGTGTTTTGTGGCAAATATGTGAATACAACGTAGAGCAGTTTGCTTGGGAATGCTGCCAATAGTGGGAGGTAAAGACCACTTATAAGGGTCACACAACAACATGTACCTTCACTATTTCAATATAAGGAATGAACGTAAATATAGAAGTGTCCACTGTGACTTTGACCTTTAAGTAAGCGACACAGTTCTTGCGCATAACACGTCATCTAAATATGATGAACATGTGTGCCAATTTATTTCAAAATCCAATTATGCATGACAAAGTTATGAGCCGGACACGAAAATACATTTTCACTATATCCATAATATGCACAAACTTTGAACGTCCACTGTGACCTTGACCTTTGACCAAGCGACGCAGTGCAGTTGATACGCATGACACGTCGTCTTGATATGATTAACATTTGTGCCAGTTTATTTCAAAACCCAATCATGCATGACCGTTATAAGCCGGACACGGACATATACATATAACGCTTCAAGTGTCAACTGTGACCTTGACCTTTGAGCAAGCGACACAGTATTTGTACATGACACATCATCTTGATATGATTAACATTTGTGCCAATTATTTCAAAATTCAATCATGCATGTCGGACACAAAAATCTGTAACACACAAATACACACACACACAGGTGTGTTTTACTATCTTTCCGAGGTTTTCCATTATAAAATGTACCTCACTTTGTTTGCCATTTTACATAGGTCCCCTAAAAAAAACTTTTTTAGGGGGGGAATTGACTGGCAATGACTTATAGACAACTAATTGAGATCTAACCCTAAAACCTTGTAAATGGTACCCTTAAAATTGTCACATAATTTCACGACCAAAAATCTACCTCATCCAGATAGTAATACAAGCCCCCCCCCCCCCACACACACACGAACACACACAAACGGACACGGTAAACACTAAAAGCCAAGAAAAACACAAAAACAACATAATTATGAATCAAAGTGCTTTCTTTATTTTATCTACAAAACCATGAAATATTTATGTTATATAACAACAAAAAAAATAACAAAAACAAAATAAAACAAATTCTAACAATGTCAAACAGTATTAACTTACAGTCCAACCTGAAAACCGAATATTTTTAAAAAATCAAAACAATAAGTCTTTAAAACTTGTTTTCACTTCTACATAGTTACCTGACCTACCCTAGTTTTGCCGGCATCTCTAATGTTTAAATTAGGCCTTTAAAAGCCAAAATAATAAAATAATAATAATAATTCCCAACCTTTACTACAGTGCCCTATTTTTTTACCCTATTTTTTATTGAGCATGTGACCTGAAACAAACTATATTTTGAGGCCCAACAGAGGTAAAATCCTGATATTCTTTAATCTGGCTTCTATAAAGAATAAATCCACCTACTGCGATTCGACTCAGAAATTTAATTCAAGCTTGAAGTACCATTGCTTCATGACAATGCATTGAACTATTATTGAGAATAACTGCATGCAGTAATAAACTTGTTTAAATTTATTCAGGCAAAACATTAAAGCCACTAATTGATGTAGGATTTCCGCATTTTAGTGGCTTAAATTTTCTTTTAAGAATATTTTTTTCTTGTGACACTAGATTCTAGTTTAAACAAACAGATCAAGAACATTTGACTCTCTCTTTTCTTTACATGCACCTAAATAAACAGAGAAGACAGGAAGGAAACATAAAAGGAACATAAAATCAAGCGGATTAACTATTTCTGTAAAGTTAAAATCCAAACTGATACGTTTTTTACATCATTAACTGTGATCTGTGCATCATTTATGACTAAAGTGTAAGCTTGCTAATGTCTTGTGACCAATTAAACATAAAATTCTCAAAGATCACATAAATATCAATGAAACAAGAGGGTTATTGCAAAGACAAACATATAATAGTGGAAAATCTGTTTCAGTCATGTAAATGGTTACAGGAGGGTTGTTGCAAAGGTAAACACAGAAATGTGGAAAAGCTGTATCAAAGGTAAGTACAAACATGTGGGAAAGCTGTCTCATAAAAGTAAATAGTAACAAGAGGGTTGTTTCAGAAGTGCAAATTGGAAAATGCAATGAAAATGCTTGCGTTTTTCCAGAATTTGGTTGTTATTAATTTGTATTGTATTAGCTGATATTTGCTGATTTTCAATTAATTGTGAAAATATAAATTTGTGTAAAATAATTTATTCCACTAATAAGACCACACCACTATTAAGACCACTGTGCTTAAGAACGAAAGGTGGTCGTAATAGCGGGACTTAAAGGGGCATACCCTACAACAGACAAACATTCTATGAAAGTGTAAAAATGTGTTAGATGTATATGTAAAACAATATATGATGGATAATTGCAAGAAGAACTTGGGTCATACAATGACTAGTTTAGGTACCAGCTGCAAAAATCATAGCTTTGAATAATAAATCACTTCCACCCAAAAATTGTACAACAAATTCAAAAGAGTTTCCGATCTTTTATGGAAACTAATATTTTTTTTGAATTTATTCTTAATTGAATGAATTTTTGACTGAACCTTTCTTCGTCGGCTTTTTTCTTTACAAGCTTCTAATTTATCATAATTTTGCCTTGATTTTAGATGCACCAAGTTGCAGGGTATGCCCCTTTAACTGTACATTATGACATGCAAAGAATAGATTTCAAAAATATAAATGATATAAAGGTATTTTTTATGATTGATCCTCTTTCGTGTTATATCATTACTTAGAAATAAAACAGGTGAGAACAGCACAGAATAAAATATCAAATTTAAAACAAATGCCCCCTGTGTCATGCTGAATGTACGGACAGAGGGACGAACAGACTATATACCAGCACCTGCATCATTTGATCAAATAGATCTATCAACAAAAAATTTCATGTCAAGTACAATACATAATTGAGCATTAGTTACAGCATGAGGCATTATTTGCACAATAATCTCCAAAACCTATATTTCAAAACTTCAGGCCCAGAGGTTATAAAACTTTAGAACAGTCTCCAAGCTCAAATCTCAATTCCATTCACAGAGTATTTCTTACGAAATAAATCACAGTTTAATGTTTGAGTACATATTCAGATCAATCATGCTCACACAAAAAAATAAGGGATGTCAATAGTGTAGTGCTTTAGTCATAATTGTCTTAAAACATTAATGTATAAATAATGAGATTTAAGCTTGGAGACTGAACTCAAGTTTAATATTATACTCGGACCAAGGACAAGACAAAAGTTAGCTCATAATCTTTAGAAATTCCATTCAATAAGATTATGTTCAACCAACTTCACTTGTTCACTGGCCAACATCTCAAGTGCCTTAGGGAAAGCTTTGTGCTCCTTCTGTTTGATCCTCTCACTCAGCGTGTCCTCTGTGTCATCATGGTACACAGGAACTGATTCTTGTACAAGTATAGCACCATCATCCACTTCCTCCTTTTAATGAAAAACTACAATTATTAACAACAATAATATCATTATAAGCAACAATATTTATAAGCAACAACAATTATAAGCAACAGAAAGTATAAGCAAAAGCAATTAACAGGGACAACAATATAAACAACAGCAATTAACAGCAACAACAATATAAACAACAACTATTATAAACAACAACAATATAAACAACAAAAATTATAAGCAACTACAATACAAACAACAACAATTATAAGCAACAACAATAATTATAATAAACAACAATAACTATAAGCAACAATAATTATAAGCAACAGCAATAATAAGCAACAACAATTATAAGCAACAACAATTAAAAGCAACTACAATATAAACAACAGCAATATAAACAACAACAATTATAAGCAACAACAACAATTATATGCAACAATAGTTAGAACACCCTTCATTGCTGTGAGTTCAAATCCCACCATGTACTGAAGAAATTGTGCAGCTAGCTAATAGAAGGCTGGTGATTCTACTCAAACGTAATTATGTCCAAGGTGTTCCTCCATTATTAGAGTTCAAAAAGTTGCTAAATGAGCCTTGTTATTGGTGTGATATTTAACCCCAGTTGAAATTAGAAATGTTGAAACATATGTGACACGAATGCCCCTGCTGAAAGCTAAGTCAAAAAGAGGAGATAACTCCTGTGAAAATGTTTGGATTTTAATGGAAATCTAACTTGGCCAGTACTTTATTATCATATACATTCATGTAAAATAAGAAGACAATCCGTGAAATATTTCTTGAGTTATTGCTTGGAGACCAAAATTAGAACGGATGGATGAACAGAGATAACACTTTATGCCGCTATTTTGAATGGTGACTGCATTAAAACATTTGGTAGCAAAGCAATTAACAACTATTGTTTTATCTGAAATAAGCAGCATTCATCATCTTTTACAAATTTCTTATAGAAACACATGCTGCAGCAAAATCACAACACATCTAACCATTAGATTGTTGAAACCTTAAAAGTTGCATTCATGTTCTTACACAGATATCATTGAGAGACAGATGAAAAACTTACAGCCACAAAGTGTACCGAACACCCAGATATTCGAACTCCCGACTTCAGTACTTGCTGGTGAGCATCGTGTCCCTTGAATGAAGGTAATAGCGAAGGATGAACGTTCAACATTTTACCAGACCATTTTTTCACAAATCCACCTAAAAAATTTTGATTAAAATTCAGAAATCTATAAGTAAGTACATTTAATGCTGTCTTGTACAACTATTATACCTATCTAAGATTAAAATAAAAACATAAATTTTGAAATTGAATACAAAAGCATAAATTTGAATATGACATTGATCATACGGAATACGTTTTAGAATTTGATGTTAAGGTTGAATAAAATTCATAGAACTTAAACCTTAAAGTAAAAATAATAAATCAACAATAATGTCCGCAAGACTTATCTATTTTAAATCACAAAAATACATCAGTCTGTCAAACATAAGAGCATAATCAAATAATTCATGACGACACTTATATCACCTAATCCTCAAGTTCTAAATATCTTCAACATTTAACCATAAATCACCGTACCTGATAGAATCCTCATAAATCCCGCTAAGCATACAATCTCAACGCCAGCAGCTACAAGACTGAGATTTAACGCATCATCAAACTCATCACGACTACCATAATTCTTGTGATTAATGACCTGTATGTATAGAAATCACTATGAAGATATATAAAATCCAGTCTGAGAGACTATTCCAGTGTGTCTAGACTTGTTTAACTTGTCACATCACACAGTTCAGTTAACAGTTTCAATATTGGATTGCCAAGATGATTAACATCACTTTCTTCATGAAGTTGAACAGTGAAAACAAAATACAACAATAAATTAGAACATTACAAACATATAGATATGCCAGTCTAGGAGAAGGTATAAACGTCATGGAGACAATGTTAAAATTGATTGATAGTTAACACGTACGCACGGTCACGGATTTAAGTCACGGTGTACAGGCATATAATCATTTTGTATTGTTTGTTTATCTGTTTTTAACGGTTCATTTGACAGCTATGATCAGAGTAACGGAGAGAAAATGGAGGAGAACCAGGCATTTATATATATCCCTTGTCTTATTTCAAACAGTTTTTCCATGTTCTTCATCGTGCCCGATGTAAAGCACTGTTACACGCCTCACCCCTTTTCGGTGATTTTCTCAACACAGTACTTGGATCAGTAGTTGGGATGGGGACTGAAATATTGAAAAGCTGAGATCTGATCCCATAACCTTTTTTTCAGTAGTCCAGCATGTTACAGCAGACTACAGATGATCCCCCATATCATGGAGTCAAGAACATCAGGTACACCATCGGACCAATTCAAATGTTTTACTTACCTTTGTAGCAACACCAGCATTTTCAGCACGAATGATCCCCTGTACGCCTGGTTTATTAGATATCACCAAGACAATCTCTGCAGCACTAAAGTTCATAGGATCTCTGGTAAAGTCAATTAATGCTTGTAGATTTGTACCTGTGAAAATTTGCCATCAGTGTTCACAATAATAAATGCTGCACAAAACAAGTAGCAACCATGTGTAAACTTCGTGCATAGCTTGATATTTCTAAAGCATGTAGAATACAAAATTATACATTAATAATCCAACATACCAGTTTCAGATAATATGGATATTCCAACTAAATAGACTGGGATATTGATATTCCATCTCACCAGATCCGGATATCAAAACCAAAATGTACTAGATCTGGATATAAATACTCATTTACCAGATCCGGATATCAAAACTTTCCAGATCCGGATATTGATACACCAACTTATAAGATTTAGATATTTTCAAATTACCAGATCCGGATATTGATACACCAACTTATAAGATTTAGATATTTTCAAATTACCAGATCCGGATATTGATACACCAACTTATAAGATTTAGATATTTTCAAATTACCAGATCTGGATATTGATACACCAACTTATAAGATTTAGATATTTTCAAATTACCAGATCCGGATATTGATACACCAACTTATAAGATTTAGATATTTTCAAATTACCAGATCTGGATATTGATACACCAACTTATAAGATTTAGATATTTTCAAATTACCAGATCCGGATATTGATACACCAACTTATAAGATTTAGATATTTTCAAATTACCAGATCCGGATATTGATACACCAACTTATAAGATTTAGATATTTTCAATTTACCAGATCTGGATATCAATACACCAACTTATAAGATTCAGATATTTTCAATTTGCCAGATCCGGATATTAGTACACCGACTTATAAGATATTTTCAATTTACCAGATCCGGATATTAATACACCGATTCTCTTCTTTCTACTTATACCAGGAATATGTCTCCAACATTGTATCAAAGCTGACTGTAACTTATCTATAACAACTTTCTGTTCACCTGAAATATAAGACTTCATGATAAACAGTAAAAACCTTAATATGAAGATCCCGTTTAAGACCCAATAAAAAATAGTAATAGTGAGGTCACAGTCTTGGTGTGGTATATTGTACTTATTGTGGGATATTCACCAGCCCGATTGCCCAGTTGGTAGAGCATCTGACTTACAGTCTCCATATAGAAGTTGTCACATGGTCTTAAGATTAGATTGGCCATGCAAGACCCACAGTCCAAACTACAAAGTACATTAGAACATTGTCTACTTGACAGTCAATAATCCAAATAGTACATGGTATCATTCAAAACTAGAGCTTCGTCACCTCTGTGACTAATACCCGGACGGACGGACCGACATACCATCTGACTGACAGAATGACTCTAATCTACCCACTCTCAAACTTCTTTTGCGGGGGCATAAAAAAGATTTGTTCTAAAAACATTTGTCCGTCTAGAACAAACTTGCATTCTATTTTCACTTACCGGTTTGCTTTTCAACGTGTCCAATAACTGAAGCAGTCTCACCATTACTACATAACTGGTTAACAATCTGACTTGACAAGGTCTTATCCACTATCAATATGGCACCTATTCCACAATTAAATGTTTTGGCCATCTCATTGTCAGGAATGTTTCCCTGAAACAGATAGGTACAATTGTTTAACCCTCAAATCATCTTGATATTATCTTCTACCAGGGTAGCAATTCATTTAAAGTTGTTTTTTATCTATCTCAGTGACATGGCACTTCTACCCATATTTCTCAAGGGTTGAGTATAGAACCAGTAAAACATTTGAATAGAACATTAAATACAGCATGTATCTTACATTAATTACAACTACGTAATAAAATAAGTTCTAAGCAAAAAATAAATACATAAAATAACACATCTACGTCATTGAAAATGAGCTGACAGTTCCCATTTTTTTTGCTTTTCATTAGATTAGAAAACAAGATCAGAAGCGCAAGTTTGTTGCATAAAGTAAGATACATTAGCGCAATATATCTATTTTTGGGGAATGAGAATTATTCAAAATCTGAACATAACTCAATAATAATCATCAGAGTATCACGTAAAAGAATAGTAATAGTCAGGTAAAAGGTCAGTAATAGTCAGGTAAAAGGTCAGTAATAGTAAGGTAAAAGGTCAGTAATAGTCAGGTAAAAGGTCAGTAATAGTCAGGTAAAAGGTCAGTAATAGTAAGGTAAAAGGTCAGTAATAGTCAGGTAAAAGGTCAGTAATAGTCAGGTAAAAGGTCAGTAATAGTAAGGTAAAAGGTCAGTAATAGTAAGGTAAAAGGTCAGTAATAGTCAGGTAAAAGGTCAGTAATAGTAAGGTAAAAGGTCAGTAATAGTCAGGTAAAAGGTCAGTAATAGTAAGGTAAAAGGTCAGTAATAGTCAGGTAAAAGGTCAGTAATAGTCAGGTAAAAGGTCAGTAATAGTCAGGTAAAAGGTCAGTAATAGTAAGGTAAAAGGTCAGTAATAGTCAGGTAAAAGGTCAGTAATAGTCAGGTAAAAGGTCAGTAATAGTCAGGTAAAAGGTCAGTAATAGTCAGGTAAAAGGTCAGTAATAGTCAGGTAAAAGGTCAGTAATAGTCAGGTAAAAGGTCAGTAATAGTCAGGTAAAAGGTCAGTAATAGTCAGGTAAAAGGTCAGTAATAGTAAGGTAAAAGGTCAGTAATAGTCAGGTAAAAGGTCAGTAATAGTAAGGCAAAAGGTCAGTAATAAGGTCAGTAATAGTAAGGTAAAAGGTCAGTAATAGTCAGGTAAAAGGTCAGTAATAGTAAGGTAAAAGGTCAGTAATAGTCAGGTAAAAGGTCAGAGGTCAGTAATAGTCAGGTAAAAGGTCAGTAATGGTCAGGTAAAAGGTCAGTAATTGTCAGATAAAAGGTCAGTAATAGTAAGGTAAAAGATCAGTAATGGTCAGATAAAAGATCAGTAAAGGTCAGATAAAAGGTCAGTAATCATCAGCTAAAAAATTAGTAATAGTCAGGTAAAAGATCAGAAATGGTCAATGGTCAGATAAAATATCAGTAATAGTCAGGTAATAGCTAAGATAATGTCAATTCAGATTTATGTAATGTCAGGTAAAGTTAAATCAGGTTAAGTATCATGTACAGTATATTAGTGAACTACACCAAAACTCACCTTCTCTGACAGCCAACCAAACACTGAAGGCATCTCCCATTTACTAGCATCAAGTTTAACTCTCATACCTTCAGGTAAGACTCTCGGAATATTTTCCTTCAAACCTCCACCAGTGATATGACCAAATGCTTTAATATCACCAGTCCTCATCAATGGTAGAACAGAATTAACATAGATTTTGGTAGGAATCAACAAATCTGCACCTATCAATATAGAATGTTATTCCATTCATGTTTAAATTCTACATCTCAAATAATTGTTAATGAACAAATCAGTAACTGGATTAGTCCACATAAACTTAATTTTAAGCCAGTCTGGAAATGCGCACATGTGATATTAACTAGGAAATCCTTAACAAAATGTTTGTTTGTGTAACCTTTCCCAGAGAATTTTTAGTAGGTAGATAGTTAGGAAATGTTTTTTTTTAGAATTTAATTTTTACATTGAAGCCAAAATATATGCCAGAATGCTATTTTTTATCTTAAAAAAAACCAAACACTTTGTCCCGAGTGGCCAAAAGCATTGGATAGGGGCCTTTTTGGTGAGTGGGTAGTTACACCGCAAATAAGTATTTTTTAAGGATGGCCCTGAAAATGAAAAATTCTGCAATGACCCACATTTAAGAGTTCTCAAATTATCTATGTTAAACAGAGAACATGAATGCCCCCACTGAGTGCTAAGTCGAAACGGGGCTATAACTCCAGAGAAAATGTTTGGATTTTAACGGAAATTGAGCTGGGCCTGTATTCACTAAGGCAATGGAGTCTAAGATTGAGTCGATTTTATTAAAAAATAACTAAGTCTTGAGTTTGAGTCTAAAGTTCTGAGTCTGAAATGTTGAGTCTAAAATTTGTAGACTTAGGGCAGTCTAAGGCTGTTTATTTTAACTGTTACTGCTTACTATAAACTTGCATAAAGGATTTAAATTGGAAGAAAGTCGATAAGTTTCAATTGAAGTTATCTAGTAATATTAAAACTTGTTTAAATTACTCATGTGAAATCTAATTCCATAATTGGTCATTAATTGATGCATGTTGCATGTATTCAAATATCCATTGTTGAATAACACTGTAAGATTTGTTGAATGTTATTGTAACTTAAATGGCAAAACATTGTGGATTGTATAAGGATAAATTATCGCATTGTTGTTCTAGATTACCTTCTTAGTGTGTGTTATTACTTATGCTTGATATGAAAAATATTATCTAATTTTGTACGATCCCTTTTAGTATTTCAAGCAATCAATAGGGTCATAGCCGAAAAGTAATTTCCACTATTTCGATCGGCATGGTCCACAACGGACTATTTCCACAACTGGTTGCCTTAAAATTGATATCAGCCTTCTTGAAACTACGAAACGTTTACCCGTGCGTGCATGTTGATGTCACATAACTTCTAAAATGCCTCTTATAACAACGAAAAATTATTATCAGCTGAGTCTGAGACAAAAAACATTTGTGAACACGGATTTGTAAATCATCACAGCCAAGTCTAAGCCTGAGTCCAAGTCAGAGTCTAAGTCTGAGTTAGAAATAAATGTTAGTTAAAAATACTTTTGATGGGACATTCTGATGTATTGGTATGAAAGTCTTTATAATAATGGTGTCACATAGAGTTTGCTTCTACATTTTCTAGGAATTAACACACAAAACTAAAACAGAGTTTTAAATTCAATCTAAAGCTGAATAATTTTAACCCTTAGCTTGTTATGAAACTATGTATGGTAATTTCTGCCAGTGCTGAATACTTTTGCAGGAATTCTGTAGATTCCAGTATGTTGGTGTTTTGCTTCATAGAACACTTGTATCACAAGATACAGTAATAAAACCTATGTAAATGTATCAGAATTCAATACTCTTTATAAATATGTAGTTAGTTCTTAATTTTGTGCTACTTGTAAACTGTTATACTTGTGTTAATTAAAGATACAGGTATTTTTTTTAAAACTATGTGCTGTGATCATATTTACAAAGTTGTAATAATCCCAAATCAATTATAAATTTGTTGTATATGACTTCTACATGAGTTGTTCATTGTTGTAGAAACTAATTATGACTTTGTTCACGTTCAATTTCAAATACATGTAATTATAAAAACAAAATACAGGTAAAACAGGTGAAATTCAATAATATTTACTCTCAGCATAAATATCAAAACAATAACAACAACATGTAAAACAAAGCAATCTATAACATTATAAACATAACAAATACATAAACAAGTGTCAATAATGAGTCACTAGTCATAGTAAGACTCATGAAGTTAATTAATTACCACAGGTAAAATAATCATACTAGTTCCAGGTCTTCACTAAAAAAAATTAATCACTGTCACTTTCATTACCATCTCCATGTAAATAGTTCTGGTAATGTTTATATGTATGGTACACTCTGAAACAGTCAGGCATACAGAGTGGCACTTCACACAAATCACACATGTAGATGGTCTGTTTCCTTTTGTAGCCAACTCTGTCTTTCACTTTCAGATTGCATGCAACGCAATCTCTCTGTGGATGTGCGCGTTTAGCACCCGGTTTAGCCGGTATAAACATGGGGAAATGGCATTCAATTAGTCTACTAATAGGTTCAGCTTTCCTTCCACCCCTCAGTTGTGGTTTAGGCGCATTTGGAGCTGACTCAATTAGTGCCTTCACCAATTGAGCCCGGAAATTCTGATGTGATCTCTTGCTCCGTGGATTTCCATAACGTAAATACAACTTGTAAGCATTCACAACCATCAAATTCCATAAATGGAAAAATAGTTTTTTCCACTACTTCACTGTCCTTCTGAGGGGCTCATAGTACTGCTGAACCTGGTCTGATATGTCAACACCACCCATGTTTTTACAATAGTCGACAACAGCTGTAGGCTTCACAATTGGTAATCCGTCATGACCTAATCTATCTAGCAGTGTGTATGTGGCTCGATGATATGTTGATATCATGTGGACATCCCGCTTGTCATGAAACTTCATCACCAGGATATTTTCTCGTCTCCTATATACTACTTCACCAGTCTTCAGTTTTGTTTGGGGGAATGACTTTGGCATTTCCTTACGACTGACCCGAACTGTACCGCAGATAAAAGTGTCATTAGCACTCAACTCATCAGCTATCTGGGGACTGTTGTAGTAGTTGTCCATGTAAACCACATGACCTTTATGGAGCAGTCCACATCTAGCCAGCAACCCAACACAGACACGAGTTGTCTGGCCATAATCAGGGTCAGTGTCAACTAGCTCTGAATAAATAGCGCAGCCTTCACTCCCGTCGTACACATCAAAACCAAGGCAGTAACCAGAACTACTTTCATATACTTAATACAGTTTCATTCCCCACTTGTTTGGCTTGGCTGGATTGTAAACTCTAAACAAAACTCTCCCCTTGAATGGGCAGGTACCTTCATCCAATGACAGATTCTGTTCTGGATCATACTTGTCAAAGTTTTTGTTCAACATGTTGATGAATGTCCTCACTTTTTGTCAGCCAGATGTCAATTACTCATTATGCTGAGAAATCTGTCTTTAGACATGTTTTTACTGAAGAAAGGTGTTCTTGCAGTTTCATCACTACACCAGTAGTCAACAACATCTGGTTTATGAACTAAACCCATGGAGACAATTAGACCAAAGAAAACTTTCATTTCATCAACCGTAACAGGTTGCCATTTTCTCTGACGAGAAAATGTTGACAATTCTGCAGAATCTATCACATTCTGGGCGTAAATATTCGTCCGATCAGCAATGACTGACCACATGTTTTCGTCAAACATCATGTAGAAGAAATCTAGTGGTTCGGAATCGTCCAGACGTCAACTTTTAACCCAGGATTGCCAGTGAACGGTAACAGAGTGGGTGGGGTATCGTCGTGCCGCCAACCATTCGCTACGTCTACGGCGAATTCCCGGTCTCTTTCAGCCTGAACCATATCGATTACGGCTCGTATGTTCGCTCCATCTATCAAGTCATCGATGTCGAACCCTTCGAATTCGGATCCTGATGAGGAATCGTCAAAATACAAGTGAAAATCTTTGTATTCAATGTCGCTATCGTAGTTCTCCCCCATGTTGGATTTTGTTGCGTAGTAATTCGTGTTTGTAGGTTAAATACGAATGAATGATAGTAAAAATGCTTTTACCAGGGCTTATATAGCAAGCATATTCATAACTTAACCAATCAAAATCAGTTTCGGATCGCTAACCAAAACGGATTTATCTTTTTCATTGGTTAATGAACGGGGTCATACGATTCCTCAATTGACGAGTTCAGCACTGGTAAGAATCAGCTGAAAATCGTACATTGATGCGAACGGACAGCTAAGGGTTAAGCTGGAATCCAAGGATGCAAAGGTCCGAATCATATAGCGTAGAATAAAATTATCAACAAAATATAACTAAACATACATTGCTTACAAACCTAAACATCTCCCTGACTTGAAAGGTGAAGGTCGATCATATCGCAATTCCAATTTTTCAACCAACTTCCTGACCAGACTAAATCCGTTACTATGGAGACCACTTGACCCCAGACCAATCACAGCATCCCCTGGTCGTATGTTGTGTATTCTCGGCAGGATCTTATCTCGTTCAACCGCTCCAACAGCAAACCCTGCGATATCATAGTCTCCTTTCTGATACAAACCAGGCATTTCAGCGGTCTCTCCACCTATAAGTATAATAATTATATTATGTAGTAAAATCACAACATTAACACTTCCTTAAAGTATCAACCTCTTTTTTGCCTGTTTTCAATGTAGAGTCAAACCTGTGAACAAAGACCATCCCTGGGAAAGACGAAATGAGGCCTTTATTGACAGGTAGCCTTTATTGACAGGTGGTCTTTATTGACAGGTAGCCTTTATAGACAGGTAGCCTTTATTGACAGGTGGTCTTTATTGACATGTAGCCTTTATTGACAGGTAGCCTTTATAGACAGGTAGTCTTTATTGACAGGTAGTCTTTATTGACAGGTAGCCTTTATAGACAGGTGTCCTTTATTGACAGGTAGTCTTTATTGACAGGTAGCCTTTATAGACAGGTGGCCTTTATTGACAGGTAGCCTTTATTGACATGTAGCCTTTATTGACAGGTAGCCTTTATAGACAGGTAGCCTTTATTGACAGGTAGCCTTTATTGACATGAAGCCTTTATTGACATGTAGCCTTTATTGACAGGTAGCCATTATTCGGAGGTCATTTTGTTCTAAATAATTAGTTTTTTTTTAACATAATGGCCTTTATTCACAGGTTGGCCTGTATTCGTGGGGATCGATAGCACATGTCTGATAACTATTATACAGTGTAAAACTTCATGTAGAAACCACATCAACATAAAATTATACACCTCCTCAAAATATAAATCCCCTTTTTTGGCCTGTTTTCAATATATCATCAATATTAACTTGATAATGAAGCCACCTCATTTTTGTGGTCCCTAGGTTTAACCAAAGGGGTTTGTCACGAAAAAAAAATACAAAAACAATTTTTTTCCATGTAACCCATATATATATAGAAGGGAAACAACTTCGACAATTCGAATTGTCCAACGCGTGTTATAAACTTCCATGTTATTGCAATGCAGTACAAAATATTTAACTCATATATAATGCAACGTATGGGCAACTCAACACGCTAACAGAAAATGTATACTTTTACTACCTTTAAAGATATTCTAAACTCGCTATTGAAGATTTTTCACTCGAAAAATGGTCAAATTTTACAAAACGACACACTGTCGTAAAATCACAGCATGTGTACCGGTATACATGTACAGAGTGGAAATGTTAAATTACTGACACAACTTCTTAGAATGGGCCTTAATTCATAATAAAACACTATAATAGACTAACTGCCAATGATTTCGCATCTCGGAAAGCTCCTTTAGCGAAGAATTTGCGTATTTTTTTGTTCAATTAGCTGGCTTCTCGAAGTTTATTTCCATGACGGGTCACATGACAATCGCCTAACTCGTGATGAAAGCTTAAATCTGATTGCATGAGCGATACTCTGTGGTATTTGTTTACAATTTACTTATAACCTGTGCACTCTATCCTTTTCACGACGTTATCGGGAACCATACCTAAAAAATACCACACAGTATCGCTCATCCTATCAGAATTAAGCTTTCATCATGAGTAAGGCGATTGTCATGTGACCTATCAAGGAAGCAAAATAAAGAAAATGACAAAGTGAACAAAAACGTAAATTCTCATTAAAAGTGCATCCCGAGATGTGAAATCATTAGCAGTTAGTAAATTATACCATATATGATATAAACATAATGTTTGGTTATGAATAATGACTCATTCCATGAAGTTTTACCTGTAATTTATCAGTTTCGCTATAGATTTGTACACGCTGCGATTTTACGACTGTGTGTCGTTTTGTAAAATTTGACCATTTTTCGAGTGAAAAATCTTCAATAGCGAGTTTAGAATATCTTTAAAGGTAGTAAAAGTATACATTTTCTGTAAGCGTGTTGAGTTGCCCATACGTTGCACCACTATATATGAGTTAAATATTTTGTACTGCATTGCAATAACATGGAAGTTTATAACACGCGTTGGACAATTCGAATTGTCGAAGTTGTTTCCCTTCTATATATATATGGGTTACACGGAAAATATTTTTTTTTTTTTTTTTTTTCGTGACAAACCCCTTTGGGTTTAACAATGAATACAGTGAAACACAGTTTTAATAAATTCATAAAAACCTCAACGATGAGTAAGAATGCCATTATACAGATATTTCATTATACAGTAAATCCCTTAAAACTGGACTTCCTGTATTCTCAGAAATTCAGACGTTTTTTCAAGTCTCATTGTTTCCAGAATTTCTCAAAGTTCTCTGAAAACCGGAATTCTCAGACTACCGGACCTTTGACCCCGTCCAGAAGGGGTCCAGTTTCCAAGGGTTTTACTGTGTATTTAAAACAAAGAAATAAAGGGTTGTTTGGGAAGACTATTTCTCAGAAACACTACAGAGACCAGATACATACCTACAAGGGCACAACCTGCCTTAGTACATCCCTCTGCAATACCCTTCACAACATCCTTAGCGACGCTAACATTCAACTTTCCGGTAGCATAGTAATCCAGAAAATAAAGAGGTTCGGCTCCATGGGCTAGTATATCATTAACACACATAGCAACAAGATCTATACCAATAGACGTATGCTCACCAATGGACTGGGCAATCTGTAAATGAGAAGTGTTTGTGAAACATGGATGCCTCCCCCCCTAAAGGCCAACTGAATAGTAAGATCTTGACCTATTGAAATGAAATTCAGTAGAGGTTATCTACATGCAATGACCAACCTCCCAACCAAATCTGAGGGCCTAAGGCCAAATTGTTCTCTTTGTGATTTGTCGGACAAGGTATTTGTGCTGAAGGTCACTGTGGCTGTGACCTTGACATACTGACCTCAAAATAAATAGAGGTCATCAACATGTAGTGACCAACCTCACAACTGAATCTGAAGAGCATAGGCCAAATTGCTCTCTAGTATCGGTTGGACAAGTTTTGGTTAAGGTCGGACCGACTGACTGATGGACCAACTGACCGATATGTGCAAAGCAATATACATGTACCCCCTTTTTTCAAATAGTTTATCTGTTGTTTAATGGCCCATTCAACAACTATGGTCATTTCAGAGAGAGGGGAGATAAGATACAGGAGAACTGAGAATTTATATCCTAACTCTTATTTCAAAGAATATTTCCTGGTTCTTTATCATGCTTGATAAAAATTCTTTAAAACAAATTCAAATGAGCAAACAAATGAACTCACTTAAGCAATTAAAAATTTAATCACCTTGAGCTTGGTACCAACTCCGTCAGTACCGGAAACCAGTATGGGATCATTGAAACCAGCAGCTTTCAGGTCAAAGAGGGCACCAAATGATCCAAGTGCAGCCATACAACCTGATCTAAAAATAGAATGAAATATTACAATTTGATAACAGTTAATAGGAATACATTAATTTTCAAACTGAAATTCTTTCACCACTATTAACACTGTAAAGTTGACAAATGACGCTGGCTATTAGTGATAGAGGCATAGAACTCCAGTAAAAACAAGATGCAGCTTTCAATACATGTACATGCCCCCGGTGGCATACTTGATGAAACAGCACAAAATTCATACTGATAGAGGGACAAGACAATTCCTATATGTCCAAATATCATTGGATGCTGGGGCATAAAAATGTGCAACTATTTTTGAGAACATAATTATAAACAGTTTAGATACCTATTGGAAGAGGCAGCTAATGGTTTGATAGCCTTCACAAGATCATTGCCAGCAGTGATGTCAACACCAGCATCTTTGTAACATAATGGTGGTGTATGTAGAGATCTATAAATATGTATACAACATGTAAATAAGCATCAAATGGGGGTTTATGTAGCGATCTAAAAGTGTATGACATTTAAATACAATAAAACCTGTGAACAAAGGGAAAGACAAAATGTGGCCGTTATTGACAGGTGGCCTTTATTCAGACATCATTTTGCTCCAAATAATCCATGATTGTTTTTTAAAAAAAGGCCTTTATACACAGGATGGCCTTATTTGGAGGTGTACGCAACTTCTCAACACATGGAGGAAAAGTTGACTTTTTTGTCAATTTTACATACTTCTGAAGGGCATGACCTGCTATGACCAGGATTCAACCTTGGATCGTCAGATTAAAAGTCCAGCACACTAACCACTAACCACAGTCAACAGTGCATAAAGGTCAACAGTGCATAAAGGTCAACAGTGCATAAAGGTCACATTTGCATAAAGGTCAACAGTGCATAAAGGTCAACTTTGCATAAAGGTCAACAGTGCATAAAGGTCAACAGTGCATAAAGGTCAACTTTGCATACAGGACATATTTCACTTCTTCCTTATTCAGCTTTTCTACAAAGCATGACTCTATATATCAACATACTACAGTACAGCCTCTGTATAGCAACACCCTGTGGGAGCTGCAAATACTGGCTGTTGTTTAGAGGTTGTTGCTCTACAGAGGTTAAATTTATAGTAAATACCAGATTAGGAAAATTTTGAAGGTGTTTTTATAGCGAGGTTGTTGCTATACAGAGGGCCGCTCTGGGGAGGTTGTTCTGTATATACTATGATGATTTTGATAAATGCTGAAGGAATATAGTATCTAATTAAACCTACCTGCTTACAACTCTGAAGCCTATATCTCGTCTATGGAAAGCCCCATCAAATTTAATCATTTCAGCCCCTTTCTGCGCAACTGAAGCAGCTGTCTCGAAGTTATTCTCCATCGCCATGACAGCAAGCACACGACCTCCATTCGTTACCAAGGTATCATCTTTCGTAGTTGTCCCGGCATGAAATATAGTTAATCCTAGATTCTCGGCTTCCTCCAGACCTGGTAGATAGACCCAACATTTCAACACCAACATATATATAACATTCATAGCAAGCAAGGAAACCTTTCCAGCAGGGCTGGCAAAATCTGATTTTGACTTACCTGTCCATTTTGTCCAGAAGCATTTCTCAACTTGTCCATCTGATATTTATAAAGTAAATTCGGGAAATTTTCACTTATCTGTACAAGCTGCGGGACAACCTGGGCAATACGGACAATTGATATTGCCTCCCCTGATTCCATACTTTCAATTGTTTCAAATCTTCTTTTCGAGGACTTTTATTACATACTAAGTAAATTAATGCTTCAAAATAAGTTTTAACAAAATGTGGCATTATTTCAAAGGTCTTTCATAAGTTCCAATCAAAGACAGTAATCAGTCTCTGTACAGACAATTTTTTGTCAATTTTTCGAAGAAGGGTCAAGTGCACTAATCACGGGGCCATGGCTGCCACCTGATAAATACCTGTGATAGGACAGCCCTTTTTATAAGACCCAGGATAACCTCCACTGACAAGTACAACACCAAGAACCTTTTTATTCAGTTCAAATTCAGGTAGATTGTCTTTAAGAGTTCCATCAACGCATGCCATACAGGTTGTATATAAATCCGACTTCATCAAAGGTAATATAGACTGAAACAATAAAAGCATTGCTAGTAAATTCACGAGTACATGTATGTACATTGTATTTCATTGGAAAACAACTTGTGAAATATTAATACCAGTAATTGTTTTCCCGAAATGTTCTTACTACCCATGCATGTCAAAAGGGGAAATTTAGCTCAACAAATTCCAAAAGGGGATTATATAACAACATTTATTTTCTATGAATGTGTGATTTTTTAGTTGTTTAAATCATAAATATAAATTTTACTACCCTGTAATTGGTGACAATGGTGCGAAAACTGTTATACATTCGTATTTTTCTTCTATTTATGAAAACACTTCTCGTCATGGTATTTTCTGTCCATTTTAGGGGGAAATGAAGGATATTTTGCTAGGGGAAACTGCCCATATAAGGCAGTAATTATAGCGAAAAAAATCATTAATCACATGTACCTTAATGCAAGAAAAACAATTCAAACAAAGCAGAAACCATGGAAACTATGACTAGAATCTTATAGCTCTTCTTTCTTAAGAACACTGCATCAAGAAAAAGTCACACCTTGGTTACTTTAAAAAAAGCAATTACTTTTAAGAAACATTTCATGAGAAATTTCTTATTTGTTATAAACTGTTTATCAACATAATTTTAATTATCAAGTGTTCGGAACTAAATATCAGAGTTCCTTATTTATATATCAGCATTTTGTTTCTTTCACAAATATTTTAAACAAATTAAGTACACAATTGAATAACCTTTATACAATGCTGGAACCAAAACAACAATGCTTTTGCCACCAAGACAGAGTCTCTAAAAATAGCGTCTTTCATAAGTAATAAAAATTCTCTTTGCACAAGAATTAATAGCACCAAATTTACTAAAGTTAGTAAAAGAAGTTCTAATGGTTTGCAACCATGCAAGTTATGACTAACCCAGGAGAATTATTACACAGTACAATATAAGTCTATCTACTGGTTGCTACACAAAATTAAAACTAAACACAAAAGCTAAATAATAAGAGTATTATACTAGTATACTTCACTATACTCAAAATTTGATAGGGGAAACTAATACACAATGTTTGAATAGGCAGTACATGCAAATATATAACATACAGAATTTGATTAACTTCTATTGATATAATTTACATTGTATTTCCTTTTTGGCACTGGTATATGATGCTTGAATGACCAAATTTTAATCAAATCTAATTAACAGTAAAACTGTTGTATTAAAGTTATGGAGCAACTACAAACAGTATGACAAGTGACCCTTATCCAATTTAGAGTAGTATACATACCACCAAGAACTTATATACATACATGGATTCGCAACTTCCGTATTAACAATTAAAAGTAATCAAATCCCGCGGTAATAACACGTGAATCAACGGGATTTCATGCTCTTGTTCACAAAAGCAAAAATACGAACATATCCGTGATGATCCGAATGTTAATAACAGCGAAAATATCTGTGGTATTCCGAATGTTTGATCGTGGAGACGAAAAGATTATAATAGATGTCCGCCATCTTGGAATTTAAAATGTTCGACTGATGCCTTTTTCAATGCTTATACTTAGACTTTGTGGATTATAAATGTATCTCAATATCTTAAAGGAATCTGTTGCATCCTTAAACCAATTTAACGTGCCCAATTGCCCGAGTTTTTTTTAGTATTAAAAGTTTGTAAACATCCAATTACAGCTGTCGGACATTGCCGAGTATATATAGCCTAATAGCAATGCATTGTAGGATCGTCTAATGATATCGTTTGAGCTATATTTAGCAGTTGCGAATCCATGTATGTATATAAGTCCTTGATACCACAGACAAAGCAAAAGAATGAAATATTTGATTTCTTGCAAATTTTAATTTTTTTATCAATTTCTCCTTCATTATGTTAAATGCAGTCTGTATTTTCCACAACAAAATATGTTTATACCAGTATTGCTCCATCTTAGTATTTTTGTGAGACAAACAAGGTTTGTACATGTGCTTAACAAAAGCGAGACAAACTGATATAAAAAAATTAGCACTGAGAATAATTTCTTTTTGGGATAGGGCTAAAATTGCTAAATATTGCTCCCCATTAGAATTGAAAAACAAAACAAAATGATACATCTATATATGAGAGAGAGGATGAGACACAGGAAAGGATTGTAGACAGACATAGTATAGGTTATACTTAAATAATCACTCACCTGTGGTCATTTAATAGCCTACCAATCAGAAATATAAATCAAAATGCATATTCAAATGTACAATAGTGGTACATGTAGCAATATTTTGGTAAGATAAAAACATTAGTAAAAAAATATTTCAGTAGAGTAAGTTCACCCCGTATTACCAACATCAGTGACATCACTTGCAGCCATTTTGAAAGTCGTAAGCGCTACTTTTCCAGCAATAGACTTTATCCATAGAAGTAAAGTATTTCAGTTTTTTGAAAATGCTGTAATTTCATGATTAGTTGCTTTAGAGTCACGGGCATTTCATTTCTGAATGTGTATTTCCTTTTAGAAGTATTCAAAGCAAGTGTTACATGAATACTCTCCCTTGTTTTACCAAATCTGGAGGTGTGAATATTGCGTTAAATACACATGTATTTAATGTTTCCCTAATACTGACACCACACCATCAAAATATAAGTAAAGTCAGCACATGTTTGTATCCCTTCGTGCACTCAATATACTGTAACTGTACACTGAATAAACAAATATATATTCATGATGTGTTTTATTACAGAAACAGAAGTGAGAAGTCTTCGCAGTTACATGCATAGAAGCATGTGTTAAATATGGGCCCGAGCAGATGTCATGTAATTGTAGCTTTTCGTTATGGATTAAGCAAAAAAGCTGAGCTAAAACTCAATTATGGTGTCCCGAGAACATCAATGGACAAACTTGCTGGAAGGGTTCCTGAATCTGCAACACCTGTCGAGCAGAAACCTGTATTAACATCTGCCGAGGAAGCCACCCTATTTCAGTGCACTAAATTGGTGTACCAGATAGGCTATACTTTGACCAGAATTGAGTTTCTCAAAGAAGTGAAACATGTGTTAGACATTTATGGGAGAGAAATGCATTTAAAACGAATATGCCTGACCACCATTGGTTTGAACTGTTTCAGAAACATAATCCTGAAATGACCATGCGCACTCCAATGGGTTTAGGGCAAGAACGTAGTAGGGTGAACATTAATATGATTAATAATTGGTTCTTAAGTATATGCAGAACGAGGCGCCTGGCTATGATAGACTTTTAAAGAATCCTCATCAGACCTTTAATGCCGATGAGTCTGGATTTCCCTTGTGTGCCAAACCTAGTCATGTGATCGAACCTAAGGGTGTGCACCAATGTTTACCAAGTGGTAACAAACACCAAAGTGCAAATTACAGAAATGACAGCATTTAATGCATTGTGACTATGTTCCACCTTTAATCCTCTTCCGTGGAGAGAGATGAAGAGATGTAGGCTAGAGCGGCTTTTCGGATGGCAGATACGCGGCTAACGCCACAACTAAAAGTGGCTGGATGGACTCAGAAACATTTGTAGCATTTTCTTGACCTGTTAGTTCATAATGCCAATGAACAGACGACTGAAATTCCTATTCTCTTATTTGTCGACGGATTCAACTCATATGAGTGGAGCAGCTGCCGAATTTTGCCGTGACAATGATGTGATTCTGTATTGCTTACTGCCAAATTCTAGTCATATATTACAAGCATGTGATATATGCTTCTTTAGCCCAATGAAGAAGGTGTGGCAGCAAACTGTAAAGGACTGACAGGTCAGGAATATAGGCCTGGCAATGGGTAAGAAGGACTTCCCCAGTCCTCTTAAACAGACATGGGACCGTGTGGGAACCTTTGAGAACGCTGCACATGGATTTCGAAAGTCCGGACTCTTCCCTTTTACTCCGAATGGGATTGACGTCAGTAAGCTGAGGCCATCTAATTTGGAGAAACAAGGCAATGCTGATGAAACTCCTCCTAAGCAAACAGAACAAATTCAGACAGAACAGAAACAAAGTAAGAAAGAAGGTAATAAGGCATCTATCACAAACACTAGAACAGACGATATGTCATCATGTACAGAACAGATTGAGAACGAAGTCAGTGTCGGATATAAGAGTTGCATGTGATCCAAATAGTTATTACCTGCCTTTTCGAAATTGTGAATACTAGAACCAACAGATAAGAAGAAAATCCAGCGTAAAGCAGATAAATTACTGAAGGCAATATCAGGGACAGTGGTGAAAAAAGATGTTAAAAGAAAAAGAAGAAAAAAAGAAAGCAGAAGAAGCAGAGAAGTTAAAATGAAAGGAGCAACAGGCACAAAAGAGGGCTCTAAAGGAACAAGAGAAGGCCATGTGACTTGCTGAGAAGCAGGAAAGATGTATTGAGAGAGAAAATGCCAAGAAAGCAAGGCAGCTTACGAAGAAACGTAAAATAAGCAAGCGTGGTGATGACACCTCAGAGTTGGAATCAGAATTCAACTCCAGTGCTTTAATAGATGACAAAAGCCGTGACTTTGAAGAGGAGTTCAACATGTAATAAAGAGGACCATGCAGCACCCTTCCATGTGGGTCAAATGTATTGAATGCTTCACTAGATGGCATTTCATGAGCGTTAGCCGGCCAGAGTTTGAGCTCCTAGATGAAGATGAACAGAAGAAAAAATGGACTTTGTACGCCCTCTGTGAAAGAGAGGTAGAGCTACCTAAAAACATGTATTTTATCTATTGTAATAAAAGATCTATGTTCATTTGTTAATTAGACTGTAGTAATATGATGATTAGCACGACTAGCACGAGTTACTTTATAAAATCATGTGGTAAAAGTTTACTTTAAGTTTCCGGTTGATTCTTTCAGGGACGGAGTCATTTTTAAAAACTTTGTGATGGTGTCCATAATTGGGGTCAGGTGTCGATGTTGTGCAAATCCTACAATAATTCTGAATTTTACATGCGTTTGTAACATGATAACCATTGATTCATTTATCTCACAATGATGTTTGTATTCAAAGTTTTGACCAATGAAAAACAGTTTTACAAACAAGTTAATCTTCTGGTATACTACTAGGCAAAATGTTTACCTTAATAAAAGATGAATGCTTAAGGTGTCGATATATGGCAAATTTACTCTACCATATCAATTTGGATTGAAATTTAATCGTTTGAATTTTGTATGGCACTAAACAAAACTGTGAAAAACAGGCAGCTAAGTATACTTCACAATTAAAAGGAAGCTTTTTTTCCAGCGGGTTTTAACACCGTTTTTCTACAATTATTCAGTTAATATGGTGGCTAGTTCACCTTGCCAGTCAATTAATAGGAATGTATCAAATTTTTAAACATAGAAACACTTTTATTCAAAAATGGAAAATTCATTATTGATTTTTTTATTCACTAGATGTCTGTCAATGATCTATATGAAATCTGTTACCTGTGTTTCAGGATCACCAAATCTACAGTTAAACTCCAAGACTTTTGGTCCATCATCAGTTATCATCAACCCAGCATATAGGACCCCTATGATAGAACAGGATAGAATTAACACCAATTAACTCAGAAACACTACTCAAACCAATTATCTGGAGTAAATATAATTCTGAACCTAGGTAACAAAATTGACATCAAAGTTTACATATTGTGGTATCTTTTAATTTCTCCGGCATCAGTTATCCTACAAATACTAAAAAGACATTGAAAACCAAATAACCAAAACCTGTTTTATAATCAGGTGGTTTTGCTACTTAGGTGGTTACTGACAGTAAGAAGTGTTTTACAGAACAGTCCAACCTGCAAACAAAGGTCACACTTGTGGAAAACAAAATGTGACTTTTATTGACAGGTGGCCTTTATTTAGAGATCAATACATCCTAAATGATGTATGACAGTTTTTAAAAGAATGGTCATTTTCACAAGTTAGCTTTACATAGATTTACCTCTATTTGTAGACTTACCTACATATTTGACACCATCTGCCTGGAGACAATCTACTGTCTTCTGTATAATATCTTCTTTGATTCGTCTTAGATCAGAAAAGCCAACCTATGAGAACAGTGAATCAAGGCCATCTTAAAAAAATGTTGGTTTGCGGTGACCCTACCCAGAGAATTCTTTTTGACAATTTAATTTTTAAATTGAAACAATATAATTATGTCAGAATGCTATTTTTTATTTAATTTTTTTTTACCAGAGAGGCCCCAAAAAAGTTGGGAAGGGACCTCTTTTAGTAGGAAGCCTTTCAAGCAAAATTCATAACTTGAATATTTACAAGACATATGAAACACTCTAATAATATATTAGTGTGGTTTTATAAGTACTGAATAAAATATATGTTGTTGTACATGAAACCTAATCTACAATTAAACATACAGTTAATTTGTGTATCATTTGAAAATGTCTAAGTCAACAATCATACACACATTGAAATTGTGTATAATTTAATAAGAGTTTTGATATGCAATCAAGCCAATTAATATATACAGTACAACCTCTTCAGAGCAGACAACCTCCCTTCAACAACAGCATGATTTTCCCCCAATACATGATTAATTTAATAACTCTTTGAGTAGAACAACCTCTCAACAACAACATAATTTTATTATTCCATAAGGGTGTTGCTTTGAAGAGGCTGCACTGTATATTCATAAATGTCAATACTACTTATGAAACTAGAGCCGTCACAGAGGTGACAATTACCCCCGCTGTCGCTTAGACACTAATACTGCTATAGTACACTATATGGCTAAGTTCAAGGGGACATAACTCTGCAATGAGAGAATCACTGCGCATGAAAATTGTGTCTTGCACATCTACACTTGATGGTGATATCATATTTCAAGTCTCATTGCAATAGCTTAAAAAATGTGGAAGTAGTTCACTCCACCATCTTTACGCAGACAGAGAAACAGACAGACTGACCGACCAACCGACAGTGACTCCAACATACCCCTTCTCAAACTTCGTTTGCGGGAGTATAATAAACTAATACGACAACATCATAAAAATCTACCGACCTTTGGGTATGGACAAACTGAACCCATTCCCCCAGTATTTGGACCTTCGTCTCTGTCTAATAAACGTTTATGATCCTGTACAGGTGGCATAAGTGATACTGTAACACCGTCTGAGAATGCAAGTACCTAAATATAGAACAAGATCTGTATGTGATTTTCCTTATTAAATAATCTGATAAGTGTCAAAGGTGAAAATTAAAGACAAGATGTCATGTTAAAACACAATGCCGCCCCCCCCCCCTGGTGATCCTGACCTTTGACCAACTGACCTGAAAATGCACAGGCTTGCAGAGATTGTAAAGGGGAACCAGCATATGAAGTTAGATGATTGTCGGTGGAAACGTTTTTGATTTTGTGGTACAAACAGGTGAAAAACAATACACCCCCAATCTATCAATACAGGGGCATAATAAGGATTGGAATTTATTATGTTTCCTTAAAAAAAGATGTTTTGTTTTGTTTGTTTGTTTAGAGTTTTACCCCCCCCCCCCCTTTCAACAGTCCGAGTCACATGAGGCAGACAGTTCACCTAACCATTGCTCCTGGGAAGAACCAGAACTAGACTTCCATCCTCAGTAATGAAAAAGATGTAGCGTTGTGGTGCCAGGTAACAGGATATCTGAACATGCTATAACTTACACTATGAGAAATGAACTCCAATCATGATACACCTGTGACATTAAGCTTTTGTATAAAGGTAGTGGTTACATGTGAGAATTTGAATTGAAATGCCTGAATAGCCTACTTACAGTACCAACAAGAAATCTGGACAGATGCAAGTGATGCACACACACAAATCATGTATGCTCAATCAACTGCCATAGTGGAAACAAAGTTGAACCCATCCCTTGGGCTCAATGAAAATAATATATTTGCTTGAAGTATGTCATCTAGAGCCATTATTCACAATCCCCATTCCATCTCTGATCAAGTCCCACTGTATATATATTACTTACCGACACTTCCTCCCCCTGTAACAATTCTTCCACAATCACTGTCTCACCAGCATTACCAAACTTCTTATCCTGTTGGCAATACAGTAATTGATACAGTAAATAGTCCACATCAGTGAAAATTGGAATTATTGAATGTAACAAAAAATCACACATTTAAAACACATTTATCGAATCTCAAGTTAACTTATGAGGTAATATGAAAAAATGATTTTGTGGGTTTATGGGAAAGCAATTTATTAAGAGCAGAGTGGACATTTATACAATTTACGTTTTATTGGTTCAGCGAGTGGGGTAGGGGAAGTATTATTGTCTTTATTGACATTTTTTTAAGTTCTGTAAATGTAGTTAAAACAATTTCTGATACTTCAATCCTTCTGGGGCTTCATATTTTTACAATCGTTTAAGACATTGTTTATTGCCTTTAATACAATCAAGACAGCCACTGTTATTTTAAATCTGAAATAAATACAATACAGGGACAGGGAACTCTTTGACTAAGAATAACATCTATAGGCCTAAAACTACTTGTTTCTAGTTACATGCTCAAAGAAAATAAGGCAGCTAGGTCAGGAATATTTTCTTTGCTATTGAAAGTGTGTGCAAAAGCAAAAAAAGTGAGAAAGCGAATAATTATACTGTTCTTCGAACATAACAGGAAGTCTAGGGTCACTGGGAAAAATACGATTAGGTCGGATAACCAAAAACAAACAATATATTTTTTCATGCCTTACTGATTAATCATGAACGTAACAAACCTGAAGACAATCTTTCACTGCTTTTATAGCTTCCTGTTTGTTGTTTGCTATGACAACACCTTTCCCAGCAGCCAATCCCGATGCCTTAACAACAAGTGCTGGAAAGTCGGCACTTAATATAAATATAAATAAATGTGTAAATAAACAAGATGTTTATTTGATGTTTAAGGGCCCAATCGACAGCTATGGTCATTTCAGGGCCGCTCCAGAGAGAGAAGATAAAATACAGGAGAACTGGCACCTATATTTCTACACTTATTTCGAAAAATGGTAATTTTTTCCTGATAGATCTTTATTGTGCCAGATGTGAAGCACTGATTCATGCCTCACCTCTATTTCCTGTGATTTTCTGAACACAGTACTTGGCAAGTAGATGGGATGGTAAGATATTAACAACATTACAGTTGTTAAAAGCATGTACATTAAATGAACAAAATACAGTCAAACTTGTGAACAAAGGCCATCATTTTGTTCTAAACACTGTCATTCATTTTCGTTGGGCTCAATTTTCGTGGTTTTTACATAAATTCGTGGATTTTGAATTTTTAACAGAAATGCCTTGTCCCTGCATTTGAATTTGTGGGGATTTGATTTCGTGTATGAGCCGACTCACGAAATCGACAAAATTAAATCCCCAACAAAAATCAATGATCCCACAGTAATAAATGATGGTTTTTGAAGAACGACCTTTATTGACAGAGCGACCTTTCTTCAGAGTGACCTCAAACACAAGTACGACTTTGTATGACATTCTAACACTCACCAGTTACTTAGATGAAAAGAAGAGACAATACTTGTATCACAATCATAATGTACTAAGAACATTAATTTTATCACCATAAATATAGTATCAATTTGTTATATTTCTAGAATATTGTACATGTATTTATATATTTAATTGCTAGGATATATAATATATACACCAGACCAATTAGCTCCGTTCATTGGTAGAGCATCTGACCTGCAAGCAGGAAGTTGCAGGTTCGAGCCCTCATCACCTACATTATTTTCCTCCTCCTATAACAAATTCATCTATTTCTAACAAAACAAGAATGCAGGGTACTCAATAAATTTGACTAAGAGGCCTACAAGAGGGGGTCTGGGCATTTTCTATCAATATTTTATAAACTTTAGAGATTCCTAACTGGCCCAAACACATTTTTAAGGGGATAAATTGGCCTGCAGCTTGCTGTTATTGAGGACCCTAAGAATGATATTCACCTCTCTATATAACAATTTGCTTCCTCAACACTAACAAAACTAGCATATCTAGCTGTAGGTATACCATTCTTGGCCATAAAATCTTTGGAGAACACCTTGCTGGCTTCTATTTGGGAGGCTTGCTTACTTGGTCCAAAACATTTAATACCTAAAAAACAATTATATATCATATAAATTCAGGGCTCAACACTTACTTTTTCTAAAGGTATTCAGGACTACCAGTAGAGATGGGTAATGGTCCTTAAAAGCCTATCAGGATACATCACAATATTTCATGCTGTATCGCGAGACATAACGCGATATATATAAATGGTAAATTTACAGAAAAGCCTTAAAGGTTAACATTTATATAATGTCTTGGATAATAATACAGACTATAGCTAACAGTGTAGTTTCACACTTCAAATAAATTGTTTTTTTAGCACTGCTGAAACTATTAACGCATGTATACATATAAATATGAATGTGTGCACAGTCAATAATATTACAAGATTGACCAGCATTTAGACATGAATAACACTTTACCACAATGTATGAACTATTTTTTACTATAATAAACATAAAGTTCAGTTATTTAAGCTAAACCCAATATATCGGTATGCTGAAAAAATATTGTGATATTTATATTGTCTAGCTGATATCGCGATATACTGATAAAACCTCCCAGCTCTAACTACCAGCATAGAATATGAGTAAGTCCTTGCAAATCAGAAGTAGTCCAAATTTTAATACATAAAATATGTGTTTGTCATTTTATTTCAATGCCTATCGAGCGCACTTTATTTAGTATATAAAGGTCAGATTTTCACGAATGTACTGAACATTAAGTTATGTAGGTTACATCACATCAGATCTAACAAAAGTTATTTAATTTACTTAATTTTATAGAATTCAGGTCACTCTAATTTCAGATAGCCTGATGGGATACTCAGCTTGGAAACCTAGGTAGTCATAGCCACAGGCTAACGGACCATTCTTAATGTCGAGCCTTGAAAATTATATCTTTTTTACAGTATAACAAAACACAGAATGTACCCCTAATTAACATAGTATACAGTATAACTTCTCCAAAGTGACTCTCTCTTAAGCAACAACCTCCCTTCAACAACAGCATCATGATTTGTTCTTACTGCACAACTTAATTATAAATTTAACCTCTCTAGAGCAACATCCTCTTAACAACAAAATAATTTTGCTACTCCCGAAGGTAGTTGGTTTAGAGAGGTAGCACTGTACATAGATATTACAGTTAACATAAGTATTGTTTTTTCTAAAAAAAGGCAATGGTGTTAATAAGATGAGGTTTTTATAGTTGTTATTCTCAATTTCACTTACTCTACGTATTTAAACTAACAAGTTTTTTTATTACAATTCACAGGAAGTATTTTAACAGATTCACATGTTGTTGTTTTTATTATGATACTGAACATATGACTGCTGGCACGTTTTATTGCTTGAATTCAAAACAATACACACAACAACAGAGACCCTTGAATGTGTAATAATAAGACACTCCTGATGTGATAAAACAACGTAACTTATATTATATACTGCAATCGTAGGAGACAGCATGGTAAAGGAATGGTGCATTAAAGTATAATGCTGTATTGAGGCCTAAAATGACTGAGAATAATGATAAATGTGACTTTGGTCTGTGTGGCCATTTTTGGCCGTTAAAAGACATAATGCAGCCAAGTGGTATACTGTATTTTATAAATTGGCTGGGAAATTCACCAGCCCTATTAGCTCAGTTGGTAGAGCATGTGACTAGCAAGCAGGAGGTCATGGGTTTGAGCCCCTCATTGGGTCCTCCTCCTATTACAAAACCTTCAACATGTTAATGCCATATGATTGAGAGTAGTTATACCTTCATTACAAAGATGATCAGCTATCCCTTCAGCTAATGGGTCCTCAGGGCCGACTAATACCAGATCAATTGTATTTTCCTTGCACCATTTAGTAACTTCATCATAATCTTTCACATTGATGTCTGAAACAGCCATACTTTGTAACCAACATTAAAACTGTGGCATTTTAATGTACAATATGTGTGTTTGGAAAAAAATTAAATACTGAATATTTTAGAATTAGCTCTGTCTAGGAGTTACTAATTCCATGCATTACTTTGAATGTAATAAAAAAACTTCAATGTTTATTTGCTAAGAGGGAATAAAGTGTGTGACAAAATATTTGTTTTAAGTAAAACTGGCATAATGATTATATCAATTCAAAACAGAGTATGGATTTAAACTTTACACCAAACTTTCATACTGCCATGTACAATCAAACCTCTGAACAAAGGCCACCTTCCAGAAAAAAATAAGTGGCCTTTATTGACAATTGACCTTTATTTGAAGGTGATCATTATCTGAACAATCATTGATGATTTTTAAAATAGTGACCTTTCATTCACAGAATGGCCTTTATTCGAAGGTGATGCTAGCACAGGTTTGACAGTATCATAATTTCCATGTTTGATTACAAATAATTCCATTTTGTCATTGTAAGGCTGAAAATAAAAATAAGTTTGTTTGGAGTGCTTTTAGCACTGGGTAGGTAGGGATTTTTTTTTACTTTGTAACAATAGTAAAAAAATGCGCCAGCAAAAATGTAATTTATTCGTTAGGATTTTCTTGAGTAGGTAGGAGCACTCCAAACAAACTAATTTTAATTTTCAGCCCAATCTTCTAGCATTTAAAGGGGCATGCCCTGGAACCGAAGCGTCTCAAATAACAATCAAACTGGTATCATTTTAATGCCTAAATCAATTAATGAAAGTCCTGTAAAATATTTACAAAACATCCCACTAGTTTACTCAAAATACATATTTCAAGATTTACAAAAACTGCCGATTATAGCTTCAGAAATTATTCGTCATTTTCACAACTTGACCTTTTCGGTATCTGCCAAAACCCAAAATATCGCGGAAAAAATGTCAACAAACTGAAATGGTAAGTATTTCTCATGTTATGTTCACTTGAAAGGCAGTGCACATGCTCAGTTAAACTCTCAGACGTATCGGAAATATCGTTGTCATCAATAAAAGGCTGCAAGCCTTTTATTCAAACCAACAAACAAATACCGACGCGCGCGTTATAGGGTCATTTTTGAGCGGACATTCTTCTTTGACTTTTCGGTAATAATTGGTTTTACAAGTGACAAACGCATTTTTGATGTACGAAAAAAAACAACACAGTAGTTCCTGGGCATGCCCCTTTAATTTGGTACAGCAATCACAATTCATTTTAATGAGGAAAGGAAAACATTTAGACAATTAAAACTTACCCACGTTATCGATCTTTCCACACTTTGATGTACCTGCGTTACCAGGGGCTACAAAGATTGAGCCTACTTCCTGTGACTGAGCTAGTTTCCATGACAATGCATGCTCACGACCTCCACCACCAATAACAAGAACTTTTGCAGTCATTTATACACTGTAAATAGATATATTGATAATCAAGGGGCATGGCAGTTGTCCAGTAGTTAGCAGGGATTTTTTGGGGCGATTTTATAGCCGAAATTAGGTCATATTCCCAATGGAAAATAGTATCTTTTTTTCCCAATTCAGACAAAAATCTTTTTTTTTAATTTTATAAGTTCATTAACATCACTATTGGTAGTAAATACCTTATTCTGCTACTGTTTTATGTGTAAATAAGTAGAATAAGTTGAACATTGCAAAAATTGTAGTTATGCATTTTTCCCCAATTTTGACTAAACACCGCGAAAGTTCCCAATCCCAAAGGTATGGGTCATATTCCCAAAATACCGAGAAAAAAACGTGGTTAGTGCCACAATCAAGCTTTGAAAATGAAAATTTGACAAACATGTTGATTTTCTTCAAAATATGTGAAGTTGATGCAGGGTTTTTTCTCGGTATTTTGGGAATATGACCCATACCCTTGGGATTGGGAATTTTCGCGGTGTTTTAATCAAATTTTTTTATTGGGAATATGACTGAATTTCGGCTATAAAATCGCCCCCAAAAAATCCCTGTGATGGCTTCTTGTGGAAGGGTAAGTTAGTAAGTGGTAAGAATACAGTCCAGAAAAAATAGGTGAATTAAGTCTCCATACACTAGTGTTTAAGGTCCATGACTTTTAATCACAAGCTGCTCACCGCTGTGAGTCTGAATCCCACATAGGACTACATTTCACATGTAAGAAGTTGTCCAACTAGATGAAGGAATCATGGAGGTTATGCCTGGCCGGGGCTTCCTCATTACTTAGAATTGACTGTTTATAATGCCTGAGAAAGGCTCGTGCCATTGTACTTATAAATTGTCACACAAGACACACATGTCACTACAATAATCAAAGAACTGAAAGTACTCATGGATATTGAACTTAAATTAAGTTGTACTGCAACATATAATGGGACAGATATAGAAAAACTTAGTACTTTACTACTTAGGTCTGCATCAAAATTCATGTGCATCAAGCAATTTAACTAATATTATTCAGTTTCCAAAAATATATACATGCACCTCTGTATATACATCAAATGTCTGCACCTCTGTATATACATCAAATGTCAGACTTATGAAAGATTGGATTTTTTCTGTTAAATGTTAAAATACTATATAGCCTTCACTATGTGTGAGCCATTCTATAAAATCACATTGTGACATTATCAAGCATTATGTGACATTCTGGAATAGGCATTTATACAGTTTGCTAAAATCTATTAACGCAAGTTATATCAGCAGCTAGCATAGGAATGATATTTTGTAGATGAACTTACTAGTAAGTTATTTTCTATGAAGGCAACTGATATATACATTCACTGCTCACATTGGCCAACATTAGGTATCAATTAATGTGTCACAGTATTTATACCCGATCACTTATATATATAATTAATTGAATATATATATAGCTATATACAAATTGAACAGGTCAAACCCTTACCATAACCAATTGAGAGTTCTCAAATTACAAAATGTTTCTTCAGGCGTTAAAAAATGTTCGATTCTTGATACATGTTCATAAATAGGGTATGTAGGGAGAGGTTTTTATGCACCAGAATGGTAAAAATGTGAGGAGGGTAAAAAATGTGAGAATTAAAGTGCAATTATACGTCCCGTTTCTTATTGAACAGTATAGGATTGCCGGAAAATTTAGAATAGGTTGGGTTACTAGAAACAATTTTTTTTTTACACCTGACAGTGAAATAATTCTGTGACGAATGTATGCATTGGTCCCAGAACAAATAATGTAAATAAGATAAACAAGGAATTTATTTTTGGAGAAAAATAACAGACATGATCAAATAGTTTAAAAAAAAAAATTGCGGGGGGGGGAATTAGTTATCAATCCAAATTTGAAATAAGTGACTAATATTAAGCTGTTAAGAAGCGCATGCAGTAACAGAAGAAATAAAACAAGCGCACAAATTATGCGACTCCTTCAACCAAGTTTACTACAAAATTTATGAAAATAACAGAATGACAACAAATTCGGTTTACAACAAACCTTCGAAAAAAGTATGATGAAGTGGGAAGTCAATCCAAATTATTCAAATACTCCGTCGAACTAACAAAATTAATAAAAATAAGTTGCAAAAATCCACGTGCGACAAAAATCAGATCTTTGCGAAGAGTGTCTTTCACGCTATGATTATTCTTACGCTAATCCGTCCGTAAAGTTAGCGACAAAGCTAGCCAATCATTAAAGGGGATTAGCGTGACGTCTATGACAACAAATCAAGCGTCAAAATGGCGGACATATAATTGTTGACAACAAGTGCTACCAATTAGATCAGTATGCCTAAGAAAAAGGGTAAAGGAAAGGGGAAGAAGGGTAAAAAAGGGAAGAAGTCAGGAAAGAAGTCCGCTGGGTCAACTCCAGCCCCAGTAGATCCTATGGCGCCTGCTTACGTACCGCCCCCGCCGAAACCAGGTGAACAGGTGAGAACCATGCACGAAGTGACATTTGTTATGACTGTATTCTTATTTTTTGTTGAAAAATATTTCAGCGTATATCATTTATAAGCTGATATTGAATCAGTTCCAAAGTTAGAAGACCAAAAAATACGTTAGTTTAAGAAAGATAGACGGTTGACAAACCCTTAAGTATATATGCATGCATTATTTTAATTGCTATTCATCGTCAAAGCCACTTGTTCTTTAACAGGTAAACGACTAAATCTGAGTCGCGTTCCATAAAACTTGTGTACAGTGCGATCAATTATGGTATATATAATCTATCAATATGACCTAAAATATATATACCTTCAACAGGCGAAACCCAGCAAACACCCGACGTTGTATCAACGTTGAATATGCGTTGTATTTAAGTCGCGACGTCGGCGACCTAAATCCAACGTTGATTCAACGTTAGAATCGATACGTCTATACAACGTCTGAATAAGACGTCTGCATGAGGTTGGATTATGGTCAGATAATGATTTTGTTAAAATCATAACGAATATTGAATATTGTCATGAAAAAAACAGCAACAAAAAACATAAACCTTGTTCTTTCGCAAATATATATTATGTTAGGGATGAGTTAAAAATAGCAACACACTGTGACATGTTAACTCCCCTTAAATTGTTTCATATTACCGATAGGCGTCGCTTCGAGGGTCCTGTTATTTTCGAATTTTACGATAATTCTTTTCTACACTATTTAAAAATTATTAAATAAAGAAACGTATGTCGACAATAAGTTAAAAATATTCTTCATAAAACCTACAAAATAAATGGATTAAATCGTTTTTACATGGAAAATGGACAGATATAATTATTCAAAACTACCGCAGCAACGGTTATATTGAATAGTGTTCAACAGTCCCAAGAAAAGAACTTTGAATTCGGGATAAGATACAAAAGATCTGTCAAATTCGGATTTTAAGGTAAGTGGAATTTATGATTTAATTTGATGTGTGATTTTATTTAAGTATTAAGAATGTCAGTAAAAAGATGCATGTACATGCATGCATATATTAGGAAATTCAGCAAACTTTTATTTTAAATCGAACAAGTAATCAATCAATTTCATAACTATTTGCACCCAATATCGTGTTGGTCGCTTTTAAGTTCGCTTATAGGTATTCAAATATATTTAAATTTATAGTGCGATCATCTTTTGTTACACTTAAAACATTTGGTAAAACAAAACTGGTGAAATTCAGAGAAAATGTGTAATTGTTGCGCCCATTGTCGTGTTGATTGCTTTACAGATTGCTTATAGAAATGCACTACTTAAATGCATTTTTAAACAATTAATGGGATAACTTCACAGTTTTGATGGACACGGGCTTTGTGGCATTTTACATTTTAAACTATCTGTTGTGTAAAGTCTAAATTCAAGACTACACAAATTCACAATCACTGCCCTGGTATCAGTTACATGTACATGTCTTAATGTTCATTATTTTCAACAAAATTGAGCGTGAAAAACAGCATGAACTTAATTTGAAACTATTCCAGAGAAGGTTTTATTACTAACATCTGCCAAACTGGCCAGTGCCCGAATTGATTGATGAGTCCTCAGGTCAAATGTTCTTCATGAACGTAGGAAATGTATTTATGAAAACTTGAAAGAGATAATGTTATGTTATTCATTTCGTGTGGGGAACTTGTATACTTCAGACTTAATTAGAAGGATGTTTGGATTTATTACGCCTAACGTATATGTACATTAGGCTTTTTGAGTTATGATCACTAGTTGATACTACAATGAATTCTTATAAATATAGTTTTATTTTTAAAGTTCATGTTACAGAATTTGTGGATAAGTAATACATGTTCATTTAATCTAACTTTAATTATAATTTATTATAACTGTTCACAGATCGATGTCCAAATTTAACATGACTGGGAACGATGGAAGTCTACAGGTCAAGCTTGTTTGGCGTTGTTCAGGGTAAGTTTATTATTCTTTATTTCTGAATAATCTGTAATTAATTCAGTCATGGTTGTAAAATTATGTATGAGGACTACAACATAATATCATACAATCACTGATTAGGTAAAAAAGCTGGGCTTTCTCATAGCAAAAGGCTTGTCTAAATAATATATTGTTTGTGATTGCATTTGCCTATATATTGAATATTATAAGGTTTATATATATATCATAATATGAATAAATTCTGCATGTTCAGTTTTCTGTGATTTGTGTATTTTTCACTTTGACTTTGTTGCTTGGTATAATCCAGTCTTTAGAAAAATTTAATATGTATTCATCATGGCAGATTGACACAGAAACACAGAAGACTGTATATTTTTCAAATAGTAAAAATTACAAACTTGGATAGATGAAATGACTTACGAAAATGCCCGCTGACTGAATATGTTTGCTCTTTTACTATTTCAGCAAGCACTATGAAGTCTATGCCAAAGGAAACTGAATTAACAGGATGCCAGCCAGGTCTGTCCGCTGAAGTAGGTTCCAGAAACACAGTCGGGAAATCCAGAGGGATTAATTTATTATAGTCCCTGTTTTGTACATGTCATTTAGACGAACTTTTAAGTGTTTATGATCACTGAATAATCATCTACTGTGTGTTTATATAAAGTTATGTACGGTATGTGTGTCTGTGTATGTAAAAATTTGCAAGAATAAATCAGATATATTCTAAATTGTGAACAAAATTTGTTTTTGTTTGACATTTCAAACGATAAATATAGATTAAGTTGTATTGTTAGATTAAAAGTGAACTTTCTGATATAGGTTATAGACATATTAATTATTGAGCATTATTATTTTAATAGTGTTCAGTATCCTCTTGAAGAACTTATTAATCAGGGTCAGTATCTGGCGTCATTATGTTCTTTGTTTGAACATCCCTGAGTTTTGTTGATATAATCACCTTACTTACAGGCATGTAAATAACACACGTTTGATTTAAGTTGTATATACAGGTTTGATTTTGGTTGTATACAGGTTGGATTTTGGTTGTATACAGGTTGGAATGTGGTTGTATACACGTTGGATTTTGGTTGTAAACACGTTGGATTTTGGTTGTATACAGGTTGGATTGTGGTTGTATACTTGTTGGATTTTGGTTGAAAACACGTTGGATTTTGGTTGTATACACGACGTTGTACCGACGTCGGAAAATGACGTCTAAAAAACTTTCATTTACAACCTAAATCCAACGGTCATCCAACGTCAGGGTACAACGTCAGTACAACGTTTTTACAACGTCATATGTTTGCTGGGAAGGTATCAAATATTTTGCTGATGTTTTTCACTACCCTTAGTTTAAAAATTCTCCTCGTAAATGCTTTGGATTAAATCCATAGCATTCTGGAATACATGAAATAAGCTGCTTCTATAGACATATGAACAAGCGTCCTGAGCTATTGACTTTGAAAGATGACAATTCCATAAACTATAAAATGGTGAACATTATGAAATTAAAAAAAAACATTTAGTTTTTGGACCCAGAACTAACAAACCATAATTGATGTAAAATGACACAATGTGAAATAAGAAATCTGAACTCAAACAATTATTATGTGAGGATATCATAATTCATAATCATATAATAAAAATATCCGAGTCAAGTAAATTAATAATGAAAAATAATCAACATTCCATAGGTATTATAGATTATTTATTGGTCAACCAGTTTTGTCATTAGACTCATCAAGGCAATTTGTATATCATTAGATGCACTAGCTGTTATTCGCAGATTACACCAGTTTTTTAGCATTATTGCCCTGATGAGTCTAATGTCGAAACCGGTCGGCTATTAAATAATATATATAATGTTGATTATTTATCATTATTAATTTACTTGACTCGGATATTTTTTAACATTTTATATATATATTATATACAGTCAGTACCTCAATAACTGGTGTAATCCGAATAACAGTGCATCTAATGATATACAAATCTGTAACATACACTCATGAATAATGTACCGTTGTCAACATATCAGATATAGCAGCACCCTTTGAGAGAAGCAAATTATGTTGTTGTTGACAGGTTTTTGCTCAAGGGAGGTCATATTGTGTTGTTGCTCAAGAGAGGGCTGCTCTGGAGAGGTTGAGCTGTAGCCTGTATACATAATTACATACATAATTAACATATAATATTTGAAGAAATAAAATTGCATGTCTCAATTATAAAATTTCAGTATAACATACTGTCTTAAATTCTATTAACAGCTTGTGAAGCTTCTTACATCTCACCCAGTAAACGAGAAAGAAATTCACGGGGTCAAGGTTTCAACTAGAATTCTTGATAATCTAACACCGCAGGAAATCAGAGATCTCAGAGTTGTATTTGAATTATTTGATACAAACAGTGATGGGTAAGATATATTTCTTCTATAACAAGTTTGAATACTGCAAAAATATTTTCCATTTAGAGGTGTCCACTTGCTCAAGGTTGATTTATATATTCTTAACTGATTCCGCCCAATACGCATATATCTATTATTTGTAAATTTTTGAGACCCGCCCCTGTGGTCGAGTGGTTGAGGTCGCTGACTCGGGTTCAAGCCCAGCTACTGACCATGTCTCTTTATGTGAGAAAGTAGGCAGTTGCTTACGGAGGATGGGAGTCTAGTACGTACTGGTTCTTCCCAGGAATGATGGTTAGGTGAACTGTCTGCCTCATATGACTCTACAAGACTACTGTTCATATTAATATCATACTACTACTGTCCGAAAATATGGAATCACAATTTGAGCTTTGTTTATGAAATCTGGCCGCATACGTTTCAAGTGAGATTTTTTTTGTGCTCCACTTGATGCAGATTAACTCATGTTTAAGGTATTTGCTGAGTTATTAAGAGAATTAGTTCAACAATTGTCAGATGCTTTATATAACTATATAAGTAAGTTTACAGATTAACTTAATTTCTTGATCTGTACAGTAGCAAATTGTGTTAAACCATATAGTATGGAACTGTTGGAACATATTACATGTATATATTTAGCATTTAATCAATTCTTAAATTCTGTTCTAGATTCCTTAGTCCTCCAGAATTACGACGTGCAATGAAATCTCTTGGCTTCAAAGTATCTAAGGAAGAAGCCAAACAACTAACAAATGATGGAAGCTTAAAGGGCATTGGGTGAGAATGTAATCCTATAATATAAGTAAATGTGTAAAGAGACCGTGCATAAGCACGTACCGAATGTTCATTTGAAGTAATAACACATACATAAAACCTTGCACTTGCTCATAATTATGCTGAAAACTTCTGAACTCCAGAAATTTCAGAAAACTTTCAGATGGTGTCGTAAGTGCATGTTCAATGTTTGGAAGCAACACTCCTATACATGTCCTACTGCCATTATAGTTAGATATAATGATAACACAAATGGTCATGAGGTGTACCTGAGACTGGCGATTGGAAATGTTATGTGCTATTTTTGTTTTGCTACATGTATTGTCTGAAATTCTGATAGGTCACAATAAGATCCTCTTACAAGTTAGTTCAACCACTTATATTACACATGTACTGTACAGTACAATTTCGCTGAATTGAATGTAGATATTATATTTTTGTTTTTATTTATCTGTCAACAGTCATACATGCAGAGCTCTCCTTTTACAAACAATTGTCTAATAACCAAATAGTAGATTAAGATGATATCTAATATAGGTGCCTCCATTTTATTCAAGTTTATTCTAGAAACACCTACTGTTGTTTCCAAACTTTTTATTTTCATGACAAATATTCTGTTATCAGCATCAGTGGCCCCAAGTTGTGCTAAAAAATATTATGTACTAGATTCTTACTTTGATTGTCTAATTCTTCTCATATGTATGGCATAGTCTGCTCACCCAGTGACCGCACACTGCTTTCGGGAAGGTGGAGAGGGACTTTTTCTAAACGGAGTGAATTTTAATTATAACAAAAAAAGAAACTCTTTTTGACTAAATAATACACATGCTTATTGCTTAACATGAATAAATCATCCAGTATGAAGGACAGCACCATGCGGAAACTAGCACTAATTATACAAAAAAGAGACATTTTATATTTAAAAAAAATCTTTTTTTTTGGGGGGGGACATACTTTACAGGTGGGGAACTGCCACCAAAGTTCGGTGGCTGACATGATAGATTGAGGGCCCTGTCACCATATGAATGATAATCTTTATATTTGTATCTTGATTTTTCGTAGGATGTTGGATTTCAATGAATTTCTTGAGACAGTTATTGACAGACAGGGAGATTCAAGAGACATGTATGATGAGATTTTAAAAGGATTCTCAATGTTTGATCGCAGTAAGTTACTGACCTTACTTATTTGGAAATCACCTTAGGTCTAAAAGAAATTGTTTTTTTCTGGTTACCTCTCCACCCTAATTTTCCCTACAACCCTCAACTTTTTATGAGGCCACAGGAACAATACACCAATTTTCTCACTTTTTTACCTTTCCACTCGCTTTCAAGAGACCAAAAAAAGACCTGACATACACAGTTATCCTAATTTTTATGAATATGTAACCAGAAACAAACATTTTTTAGGCCTGATCTGGAAATTACCTTAATCCTGACAAATTTTGCAGCCATGATTTGTATACAATTTTAACTGTAAAGAAAAGAATTTTTGAAAAAAAAATTTTGGTTGAGTTTGTTTTTCTAATTCTGACCCTTAAACCTTTCTGATCTTGAATTTGACCGAGGTCTGGACTAGTCCTTGATTACCGAGGTTTTGCTGAACTTTACTGTATCTTATTGACTTGCAAGGATATCCACATAAACTGCAGCAATAGTTATTATTTACAGTCAAATTTGTGAACAAAGACTACCTTTGGGAAAGACATAATGTGGCTTTTATTTACAGGTGGCCTTCATTCAGAGGTCATTTGTAATAATAAATAGCAATGACAGTTTCTTAAAGAATGGGCTTTATTCACTGGGTGCCCTTATTTCGGAGGTGGCTGCTAAGTTGCTAACACATGTTTGACTGTATCTGTAATGAGTTTGCGTGGAGAAATAAATCATGCATTTTAATTGCTGTTTGTACTTACAGAGCAAAAAGGTTCTATAACATTGGATGATTTACAGAAATCTTGTGAAGAATCAGGAATCCGGTTTACTGACCGAGAACTTGAAGAAATGATGGAGGAGGCGGATATTAATGGTGATGGACATGTTGACCAATCAGAATTTATTCGAATTATGTTACAAACAAATTTATTTTGATGAAGTGCAAGATTGATTAATTTATCACCATGATTACATTCTACCACCTATTACATCACTTCCCAATCTCAGTAAAATCATAAAGCTATACATGACAACAACAATATTTGATTGAGGATTTATGCTTCAGCTGTCCATGTTGTTGACAATGGGAAACATCAAATATTTCCTGCAGTAAAGTACTAGCTAGTAACCTATGGATTTTATTTCAACAGCAAGATCTGAAAGGAAACTCAAAGAAAGAACTATTTATGTTACTTATGTAATTAAGTATGGAATATGACAAATACCGTAATTGTTACCATAAGAGCTAGCTTAATTTAATCACTTTACTTTTTTCAAATGAAGTGTGTTTTAAAATCTGCAGAATTTGAATCTATTTAATGAGGTGATAATGGCACATGCACTCATAATGATGTCTCTTTAGAATGAATGTCTGTTCTGCTTTAGTACTGCCTTAGTGTATATCAGTATTTTTGTATGTACATATCATTTAATTGTTACTTCTTAATGTAACTAAAATAGTCTACATTAATGATTATTTTGTGATAACTAGTATATTCTTAGTATTAATTATTTTTGCAATACATATATAGTGACCTTAAAATGAATTATGCACACGTATGCTGATAATATGCCATTATCTTATGTGTAGTTCTTCTGGCATTGTTTGTTTGTTTTATGTAAAGGAAATATTCTATATGTATGTGTGCCAAGTTGGTTGCTTCATTTTGTCACAAGTATAAATATATACATGTACATGTATTATTATTTCATCACACTATATTAGTTATAATCATCCATACTTTATTGTTCTGTTGATAATTTTTGACTCTTTTTAAATCAATAAAGTTTATGAAATGTTGACAAATCTCTTGTTAGTATTTAAATATTGTCTAATCAAGTGACCCCCGGGGTGGGGCCAATATTGTTCCTGGGGCAATGATTTGTACAACATTGGTTGTACTAAAAAATGCTACGTATCAAATATCTATAAGCTCTAGGAATTTCAGTTTCTGACAAGAAGATTTTAAGTGTGTTCCTACTGGTTGCCATGGCAACCAGGGTCTTGAATGGAATTCAATTTTTTAACAACTTTGAAAGGAGCTAGACCTCTCAAATATCATTCCTGCAAAGTTTGGATGCAGTTAGCACTGTGATTAAGCAGGAGATGTTATTTAAAGAAAAAAATTGATATTTATAGAAATACGCATCTTTAAAGAATATTTTTATAAGATCTGGGAACATTGTGTAAAATGGTCCCAGATGAGATGTATATTTTTGCATGAACAGAAATCAGATTCTAAGAGGTGTTTTCTTTATTTTAATAAATCTTACAAGGACTTACATATATACATGTATATAAGTACTTATTACTAATCAAAAGCGACGGAGAGATAAAAAATAAAGATGGAGGGCTGAATTTTTTAAAATCATTTACTATTTTCTTGTTTACGACACTAAGGCCGACGTTTACACATTCTCAACCGGTGTTGCATTTTATTAACTCGGTCGTCAGAAAACGAAAGAGGTGTGCAGCCGATGTAAATAATTTTAAATCGAAATGAATTTCCTCAACCGATGTGGCACTATTTCTTCTCTTTGTGTATTGCGTCGTGCAAATCAGTTTTCATTTGGAAAGAGGTTCCAAGATACAATGTCATGCGTTGGTAATTTTCATAAACATGAAACAACTCTGTACCCCACCCACCAAGTGTTTACACGGGGATTCGGGTCAAGTTGTATAATGCGAGCTATGTATACATACAGTGACATAGGTGATAAAAATGGCAAAACTGTTATCAAAATGTCATTTATGTTCATATTTAGACGATTGTATTACATGATGTTCTTTGATTATGATGTAAAACACCTCGTTGGTCAGTCATTTACTGATGGTGCTAAAATGGCAATGCTGTATATTACTGAATGTCTTGTTGATAAGAACTACGGAGGTTTATCTACTGCGGTATCCCCAGAACTGTTATATTTATTGAAAACGTCGAAAGTATATAAAGAATACCGTGATGTGGAACGTGTGCATCATATGAAACTGGTATATATGACTTGGGAATGCGATCAGTTCACAAAGGAAAAGTAAGCTTATACGTACATCGATCTTATTGGTTTATTTGGTTACTATAGTAATGTGTTTGAACATCTCATTCTTTTAGAATACAGAAGTTTTCGTGCGGCAGTGTCACAATTTAAGGCCTGTACATTTTTGAAAGGAAATATTTCTGCTCTTGATCTAAGTATAGTTTAGTTTCCTAGGACAAAGGATAACGATAAAATCGGGGTTTGTTTGAGAATGTGATTTTGGCGAGCGGAATTCCACCACTTTTATTATGTACATATAAGTAAACACGTATTTCGCCTCAAATTGACCAAATTATTATCTCAGGTACACTCCGTCCCTCTGTGATTATGATTACTCTTCAAGTACAATTTCGTGATATCTTCATTGCAGAAACCTAGAAGTTGATGTTGCATTCACCTATTTTCTATCACCGGATGCTGAAAAAACGTCCATTTTATCAAGAGTGATAGTGGCTGTATTTAGATTCCATCGAACATATGGTGATAATTGGAGTGATTCGCAATGGACTGTGACCAAAATTGATTTTCCATTTAGTATGTTAGAAAACAAAATTTGAAGAGGATGGAAGAAATGACCTATTTTTATTTTTACATATAAAAGACCTTTGGTGCTGCTTAATTATGTTCATGCATGTGTTTTTGTATAATTTTAAGCTTTCAATCAATCAATGAAGATGTTCTCAAGAAGTTTCTGTTGATGCAATGTTTTATGATATGTACAACTTCTAGTTGTAAACGTTTATGATTTTAAAAAATAATTGTACACCATTGTATCAGTGTGTACTTTTTGCTGACTTTTATATACAGAAATATTTGATAGATTTAGGCGCATGAAAATTTCATATCCTACCATTTATGGTATGTTTATTGTTTAAGAATAAAATACAAGTGCTTTGTCTGTTTTTAACAATCTAGTTGTTTCCTATTTGCCTTTTTACCTGTCAATGATTGTTTCTTCTGTACAGTTTGTTTTCATTGATTTGTGCATATTTTAGTTACCCTGGGATCTCCAGTCAAACTGATACTGGACAATTGTTAATTCGGTAAATGTTTAAAAAAACGTTTTACAGCCTTACTTCAAGTTACTTGTGTATAAGGTTTGGTCAAATGGTCATAATGGTTTGTGATCTAAACCCCTCGCATCAATTACAACATTAGCAGCGTGCAGTAACTACAACATACATCATCATCAATAACAGTAACATCTATTACAACATCAACAACAAATCAGATATATGTACTTTGTATCATACCAATTATATAAGGACTATAAAGTTTATGAAATGTTGACAAATCTCTTGTTAGTATTTAAATATTGTCTAATCAAGTGACCCCCGGGGTGGGGCCAATATTGTTCCTGGGGCAATGATTTGTACAACATTGGTAGTGATGTACTAAAAAATGCTACGTACCAAATATCTATAAGCTCTAGGAATTTCAGTTTCTGACAAGATTTTAAGCATGTTCCTATTGGTTGCCATGGCAACCAGGGTCTTGAATGGAATTCAATGTTTTAACAATTTTGAAAGGAGACCTCTCAAATATCATTCCTGCAAAGTTTGGATGCAGTTAGCACTGTGATTAAGCAGGAGATGTTGTTTAAAGAAAAAATTGATATTTATAGAAATACGCATCTTTAAAGAATATTTTTATAAGATCTGGGAACATTGTGTAAAATGGTCCCAGATGAGATGTATATTTTTGCATGAACAGAAATCAGATTCTAAGAGGTGTTTTCTTTATTTTAATAAATCTTACAAGGACTTACATATATACATGTATATAAATGCTTATAATGAATCAAAAGCGACGGAGAGATAATAAAATAAAGATGGAGGGCTGAATTTTTTAAAATCATTTACTTTTTTCTTGTTTACGACACTAAGGCCGACGTTTACACATTCTCAACCGGTGTTGCATTTTATTAACTCGGTCGTCAGAAAACGAAAGAGGTGTGCAGCCGATGTAAATAATTTTAAATCGAAATGAATTTCCTCAACCGATGTGGCACTATTTCTTCCCTTTGTGTATTGCGTCGTGCAAATCAGTTTTCATTTGGAAAGAGGTTCCAAGATGCAATGTCATGCGTTGGTAATCTTCATAAACATGAAAAAACTCTGTACCCCACCCACCAAGTGTTTACACGGGGATTCGGGTCAAGTTGTATAATGCGAGCTATGTATACATATAGTAACATGGGTGATAAAAATGGCAAAACTGTTATCGACATGTCGTTTATATACATATTTAGACGATTGTATTACATGATGTTCTTTGATTATAATGTAAAACACCTTTTTGGTCAGTCATTTACTGATGGTGCTAAAATGGCAATGCTGTATATTACTGAATGTCTTGTTGATAAGAACTACGGAGGTTTATGTACTGCGGTATCCCCAGAACTGTTATATTCAATGAAAACGTCGAAAGTATATAAAGAATACCGTGATGTGGAACGTGTGCATAATATGAAACTGGTATATATGACTTGGGAATGCGATCAGTTCACGAAGGAAAAGTAAGCTTACGTACATCGATCTTATTGGTTTATTTGGTTACTAGTAATGTGTTTGAACATCTCATTCTTTTAGAATACAGAAGTTTTCGTGTGGCAGTGTCACAATTTAAGGCCTGTACATTTTTGGAAAGGAAATATTTCTGCTCTTGATCTAAGTATTGTTAAGTTTCCTAGGACAAAGGATAACGATAAAATCGGTGTTTGTTTGAGAATAGGTTTTGGCGAGCGGAGTTCCACCACTTTTATTATGTACGTATAAGTAAACATGTATTTCGCCTCAAATTGACCAAATTATTATCTCAGGTACACTCCGTCCCGCTGTGATTATGATTACTCTTCAAGTACAATTTCGTGATATCTTCATTGCAGAATCCTAGAAGTTGATGTTGCATTCACCTATTTTCTATCACCGGATGCTGAAAAACGGTCCATTTTATCAAGAGTGATAGTGGCTGTATTTAGATTCCATCGAACATATGGTGATAATTGGAGTGATTCGCAATGGACTGTGACCAAAATTGAATTTCCATTTAGTATATGTTAGAAAACAAAATTTGAAGAGGATGGAAGAAATGGCATATTTTTATCTTTACATATAAAAGACCTTTAATTGGTGCTGCTTAATTATGTTCATGCATGTGTTTGTGTATAATTTTAAGCTTTCAATCAATCCATGAAGATGTTCTCAAGAAGTTTCTGTTGATGCAATGTTTTATGATACGTACAACTTCTATTTGTAAACGTTTATGATTTTAAAAAATAATTGTACACCATTGTATCAGTATGTCCTTTTTGCTGACTTTTATATACAGAAATATTTGATAGATTTGGGCGCATGAAAATTTCATATCCTACCATTTATGGTATGTTTAAGAATAAAATACAAGTGCTTTGTCTGTTTTTAACAATCTAATTAGTGTTTCCTATTTGCCTTTTTACCTGTCAATGATTGTTTCTTCTGTACAGTTTGTTTTCATTGATTTGTGCAGATTTTAGTTACCCTGGAATCTCCAGTCAAACTGATACTGGACAATTGTTCATTCGGTAAATGTTTAAAAAAACGTTTTACAGCCTTACTTGTATATAAGGTTTGGTCGAATGGTCATAATGGTTTGTGATCTAAACCCCTCGCATCAATTACAACATTAGCAACGTGCAGTAACTACAACATACATCATCATCAATAACAGTAACATCTATTACAACATCAACAACTAAACAATTAATGACTTATATATTAACAAGGTCTATATTAAGCATGTGGTATATTGTTTTGATACCACAGGGTCTAGAACACTGGCGGCGTGCACGAGTACGAAGGTGCGTAAGTCGTATTTTGCGTCGAAAGTTCAAATGGTTCGAGTTTTTCATGTAGTCCATATTCCAGCAAACAACATTACGAATCCATCGGTACCAAAATTAGCAGTGGTACTGTCGTATAGTTTGTCCATAGACCCTGCAGTGAGTATAAAATATTTACAAGTTCTAAATAATACACATATAATGACGAACATGAGTATTTGACAAATGAATACACTCATGTATACATATACATTTTGTAGTTCACATGCACATGGCAATACCTTACTTGTAACAAAACAGTAGCATATATTTCACCAGATAACCCTAATTAACTTCCCATAAATCTACTACAAACACTATGTTAATGGAAATCTTTTACTGTGATCTGAAAATTTCACAGCATTGATCATCACAGTTGAGTTTAATTAAAGGAATAAACCAGGCGTATCTCTTGGCCTGTAACAAAATAAGAGGTGCTGCACATTGAGGTACCTTGTCAGCAGGATCAAGAAGTTCAGTAGGAATTCATCTATCTGCTCTCCTTCATCAAGTCCTGTCGCAAGGTCCTGGATCGTAATTATGAGCTGGCTGTCACATGACCTATTCTTCTTGAAACCGTGTTGGCTCTCTGACTGGATGTTGTGTGCTTCTAGATTCTAGCTGCCTCACCTGCATGACTGTAGATGATGTGTTACATCACTTTGCAGCACACTGAGGTAAGTGAGATAGGGCTGTAGTTTTCAGGTGAGCTCTTCAATTGTTGCCTTTCTTAGATCTGTATATATATACGTCTTTTTTGCATAGATTTCAGTATAAGCTAGGTACATGCATGTTTACAAGTGTGAGGTTTTTGAAAAGGGCTTGCGCTTGTGACTTCATGCTGTCAATACTGGATCATTTCCAGGGGTATATATTTTCCTCTGTTGTCGTTTCTTCCTTGGTGCTAGGACCTTGGCTTCAATGAATACGATGCCATGATCACTGAGACCGGGTATTGATTTGCATTTGTAGACAAGGGATGGTCTAGCTGTTAGTTAGGAAGATGTCCAGTGTTGGTGCCTCGAGGCACATCAAGGAAGTTAGGAAATTTAACTGCTTAGTTGTTCTAAGTGGGTATCATATATCGTTTTAAGTAAGGTACATGTTTTTATTTGAACATGAAGTGATTTTTTTAAATTGATAAGTAGCCTACAAATTCTTTACCGAAATAAAGAAAAATTTAGATCGATGGTTGTAAGATCATTTACTTAAGAATCAGCAAAATGTCTAGCTAGGTGTCATCCTTCAAAATAATTTAAAATGGGACAAACATGTATTATATAAACTCTATTAATATTACTAGTAGACTAGTAGTAGTTAAGGCAAATCAGTCACACGCATATAATTAAGGCTATTGTAAGACCAAAACTTGAAAAATCTTCAACCGTCTTGGACCCATTTACAAAAAGTCAAATAATTTAAATCAAATTGAAAAAGTTCAAAGTAGAGCGGCTAGATTTGTCACCAAACCTTTTCATAACACCAGCTCAGTATCAGATATATGCTTTTAAACTTAAACGAGAGCTCGTTTAATGATGTTTTTTTTAAAGATTATATACCATCTTGTCGCCATTTATTCTGAAAATAACTTGTTAATTCAGGTCTATATAATGACTCCAGAATAAGACATGGTAGCACATACATCTTCAGACACATTGGCACTTCCAAAACCTTTTTGCCTACTGCTGCTCAACTATCAGTCAAAGTTGACTCCTTTAACGCTATACATAATTCTCACATCTACAATATTTACCTCACTTTCTTAGTTGGCGGCCATCTTGAAAGGCAAGTGTTTAAAAGAAAAAAAAGAAAAGTCGTTATATTAAATTAAACAAATCAATTTACAAAAGATAACTCAATCCGGAAGTTGTTAAAAAACCATAAGCAGTAGTTGTAAGTAGTATAAGTCACATATGAATATATCCTATATTTAGAATTTTCAGATCAAAAATAAAAATATCTTCTACAAATATGTTTGTCAAATTTGCCTTTCAAGATGGCCGCTAATTCAAAACAAGGAGGTAAATATTGTTGATGTGGGAACTTAAACTGGTTCCATTCCATGTTGCAGTGCACCAAAGGCTTTGGACAGACAAGTCAACGGGAACCAGTTTAGTGGGAACTATATATATGTCTATTGTCACTGAGCATGTTCTAATCTCAACCATCAGCATTTAAATCATAATGTATAAAGTTTTAAATTAATACTGTAAATTGTTGTTTTATTATTTAGCACTTGTATAAAATTCAAACACAATTATTAAACTTATCCTTTTAACCAATGCCTGCACACAATCCTTAAAGTCCCATAAGCTTATAAATGTATTGGTCCTAATAGTTTCTGTTTGTTCTATAAAGAGGAATCCGATGTGTTAATTTTCCACCCGTGCATACTTTATATAGCAAGAAATACTGTTTCCGAAACCACTATCGTATTTTTTTCAATATCATCCAGGACTTATATATGTATGTATATTTTTTCCTTGGTATTAATTATCTTGGGATGATTTCAGCGATTTAATGTTTTTGCATGTATTTTTCTACAGCAAAAAGGTAATGGGGCTTTAACTAATGTAATGAGCGCGTGCAGTATTCACAAAGAAGGCCTTATTGCTTGTTTACAGCGCCAAAGCCGGCGTTTACACATTCCTTTACCGGTGTCGCAGTATATGAACTCGGTCGTCAGAAAACCACAGAGGTACGGTAGGCCAGGTTATGAAATAATTAACGAAATGAATTTCCTCAACAGATGTAGCACAGTTTCTTCTATGTGCGTATTGCGTCGTGTGAATCAGTTTTCCTTCGGGCAGAGATTTCAGAATTCATTGACATGCGTTAGTATTCATCACAAGAATGATAGAAATAATCTGTACCCCACCCACCAAGTATTCGTGCGGGGATTCGGGTCAAGTTGTATAACGAACTCTAGTAACAGTGATGATAAAAAGGGTATATTTAGCGACAAAACAGTTATAAGTTTGTCAAATACCTATAGCTTTAAACTTTTGTATTACTTGATTTTACATGATAAAAATATTAAATACCATGTTGGCAAGTCATTTGCGGATGGTGCTAAAATGGCATTTCTCTACACTACTGAATGTCTTGTTGAAAAGAACTTTAAAGGTTTGTCAGAAGTAGTTTCTCCAGAACTATTACATGAAGTGGAAAACTTAGAAGTGAATAAAAAAAACAGTGAATCTGTACACAATGTGGCTCAACTTAAACTGATGGGTATTTCTTGGGAATACGACCAGTTCACGAAGGAAAAGTAAGCATTAGTTTAACTTTAACCAAGGACTTATATACATACATGGATTTGCAACTTCCGTATTAACAGTTTAAAGTAATCAAATCCCGCGATAATAAGGCGTGAATCAACGGGAAAACATGCTATTGTTTACAAAAGCGACAATACGAAAATATCCGTGATAATCCGAATGTTAATAACAGCGAAAATATCCGTGGTATTCCGAATGTTTAATCTAGCCATCTTGGAATTTAAAATGTTCGACTGATGCCTTTTTCAATGCTTACACTTAGACTTTGTGGATTATAAATGTATCTCAATATCTTTAAGGAATTTGTTGCATCCTTTACCAATTTCCCATGCCCAATTGCCAGAGTTTTTTTAGTATATATAATAAAATTCGTAAACACCCAATTTACAACTGTCGGACATTGCCGAGTATTAGCAATGCATTGTGGGATCGTCGAACGATATCGTTTGAGCTATTTTTAGCAGTTGCGAATCCATGGCATGTATGTATATAAGTCCTTGGTTTAACTTATTTATTTTGTGATAACCTAGGAGGATGAAAATAATGTACCTGATGCGGGGCTAGAACCCGCGACCTCCTGCTTGTAAGGCAGATCTACCAGATGAGCTAATCGGGCTGGTGAATATCTCAGTCAATTTATATAAATTTAATACAATATACCACACTGCTACAATTTATTTACTTGTTGTACTATACTTGTTTCAGTCTAATATAATATAAATAATGAAGAAAATTGATATGGGCGGCTATAATCTTTAAAGAAAAAATAATATAAAATGGAATAGAAGTGACTTTTAGTTAATCTAAAAACATCCCTCGGTAAATCAAATAGCTTATTAGCTATATTTAAAAAACAAAACAATATATAAAATTTGCTTTATTTGCCTTGTGAATATATAATTTATTATATTCCTTAAATTTTCCTCTCATCACGACATGTGTAATTCTGTCCCTTTTACCAGCACCCAGGGCCTTCCCTTTTACTTAAAGATACATGTAACCATGGAGTACACTTAGATCATTTTCAGTGTATGATAGTATAATAATTTTGAAATGGCTAATTATTTATTTGTTATTACTGTTCATGTACAATTTTGTGTGTCTTTTATTTGCAGAAATCTAGAAGTTGATGTAAGATTCGCCTTTTTGACACCTGCAGATGCTGAAAAAAAATCACTCTTTGGAGATGTGAAATTTGCTATTTTCAGATTTCATAGAACTTACGGTGATGAAAGGAAAGATTCGCAGTGGACTGTGACAGATTTTAAATATCTTACAAACATGTTTGAATTTGTGAAGTTGAGAGATAGAAAGAAGTAACGTGTACATGCTTATCACGTTATATTTTGTTATAGGAAAGTTCAAACATTTCTAAGATGTGGTGTTATTTACATGAAACTATAGTTTAGTCATATGTGCATAAAGTTTTAATGTAATTTTAAGCTTGCATATTATATGTTCTCAGAAGAAGTTTTTAGGTGTAAAAATTAACACAGGACTCACATTGGACGCTTAAAATGGCATTTTGACTCTTGAGAATTTATGAGAAAGGGTCATATTTGCTATTACAATTTACATTAGGTAGGAAATTTGTTGAATCTTTTTAAAAGTGATGATCTGCTTTAATAGGGTCATTTTTGACACCCAACATTACATCGATTGTGCTCCCCTCTGTGTCATGTACATGTAGTTCTTTAGTACAACATCTAATTTTGAAAGCTTTGGTTTTAATAAGTTGTTGTACACCATTGTACATGTACATAGCATGGTGAACTTTTTGCTGACCTGTACAGAAGTATGAGTTAAATTTGAGCTCGTGATATTTTCATATTACCATTTAGGGTCTGTTTATTAAATCAAAGCTCTGAAGGTACTGCTGTTGTTCGGAACTACAAAGCAGTCAAAAGTTGAATTTCTTTGTAGGGTGAGTTTTTGAATCCGAACGATAGTTCGCACATGAATTTCGATGCAGACTTAAGTACTACTAACGCTTTTCTACACCCGCTATGCAGTTGTTAAAGCTGTTCCCGTTCCATGTGCTTTCAGTGCTTTGATTTATGATTCCCATCTGATCACAAAAAGTAGTTAAGCAAATAGCATAATATCATATAGTCTACATTACCTGCCTCTTTGTATACTCAACTTTTGCAGAATGTAATATCTCACACATGAAGACACACTCGAAGAAAAAGTTACACGTTATAAGCATTAAATCAATCGATTACAATTTCCCGATGAACCACTTTTTTTTAATATCTGGTTGACACACAGTTATCATCGCATCGTCCATGAATTCAATGATGACTTCTATACGTTTACAATAGAAGCTAGGAACCAGACAAATTAGCATATAAAGCACGAGGATTATGACGTCATCCTTCCTTGAAATGTGTGCACTGATAGTAAATATTGTAGTAATCCGAGGGACAGGATTGTTAAGATTTTTTACGACTGTCTAGTATTGCTCGTTTACGATATTGCATAGCCATCTGATTTTGACTTATATGCACGTAATATTTGAATTTGTATTTATGCCATTGAACTGAAAAAAATGGAACTATGTTCGTAGGCGGAAGGTTAAATTAATGGAAGCTGTTCGGTATGCAGGTTTTCAATGAAATCTGAGCGATTTCTGAAATACGGTAATAACTTTATTGTTTGTACCGAACAACAAAAATGAAATAATACATGTATACATGTCTATTTTTTAACAACCTAGTGTTGCCTATTTCTCTGTTTACCTGTTGATTTTTCTTTGATAATGCTTTTTCCTAGACAGTTTTCATTTATTTTGTGCTTATTTTAGCAGCCCAGGAATGCCCAGTTTACTGGACTGGTGATTTGATAAGATTTACATAATGAATTATTACTTTGACATCATCAAGATTTTATATTAACTGTTAAACAAACTTGTTGTTCAGTTACAGAATCTTTATATATTTTGAAAAGGAAAATTATTTCAATACATTGTTGTATAATGTTTTACAATGGCCTCTGTGGTCTAGTTGCTATGGTTTCTGACTATCCTTTAACCACTGTGAGTTTGAATCCCACATGTGACCAAGTCTTATAATTATGACTTGTGAGGAAACTTTCCAACTAGCTTATGTACAGTTGTTGGTTCTACCCTGGTGTATGCCTGGGACTTTCATCCACCAATAAAGCTAGAAAGTCACTAGATGGCCATGGTGGCTGGTACGACACTAAACCCCAGTTTATATTTCAGTTTGTTTATTATTGTTTCTGAAATAAGATGAATGGCTGGTTTAAACACTATTGTACAAAATTAATGTACAAATGGTTTCAGTTTAATAATTATAATATTGTTTTACAAATGTTTTTTTAGCTCACCAGAGCACGAATGTGCTCAGGGTGAGCTTTTGTGATCACCCTGCGTCCATCGTGCGTCGTTACGTGGCGTCCATGTTTACTTAAAACAACATCTCCTCCTACACCGCTATGCCGATTGCAACCAAACTTTGCTGGAATGTTCCTTGGGTGGTCCCCTTTCAAAGTTGTTCAAAAAATTAAATTTCATTAAAAACTCTGGTTGCTATGGCAACAAATAGAAAAAACTTAAAAAATCTTCTTGTCCGAAACCACAGGGCCTATAGCTGAGATATTTGGTATGTAGCATTGTTCAATGGAACTCTACAAAGTTTGTTCAAATTATTCTCCTGGGGTCAAAATTGGCTCCGCCCCGGGGGTAACTTGATTTAACATAGACTTATATAGGAAATTTAAAAAATCTTCTTGTCAAAAACTACAATGCCTAGAGCTTTGATATTTGGTGTGTAGCATAGTCTAGTGGACCTCTACCAAGTTAGTTCAAATTATTGCCCTAGGGTTAAAATTGGCCCCGCCCCGGGGGTCACTTGATTTATATAGACTTATATAGTAAAATTTAAAAAATCTTCTTCTCCGAAAGCACAAGGCCTAGAGCTTAGATATTTGGTATGTAGCATTATCTAGTGGACCTCTACCAAGTTTGTTCAAATTATTGCCCTAGGGTCAAAATTGGCCCTGCCCTGGGGTTTATTCTATTTTATATACGAAAATTTAAAAAATCTTCTTCTCCAAAACCACAAGGCCTAGAGTTAAGATATTTGGTATGTAGCATTGTCTAGTGGACCTCTACCAAGTTTGTTCAAATTATTGCCCTAGGGTCAAAATTGGCCCCGCCCCGGGGGTCACTTGATTTATATAGACTTATATAGTAAAATTTAAAAAATCTTCTTCTCCGAAACCACAAGGCCTAGAGCTAAGATATTTGGTATGTAGCATTATCTAGTGGACCTCTACCGAGTTTGTTCAAATTATTGCCCTAGGGTCAAAATTGGGCCTGCCCTGGGGTTTATTCTATTTTATATAGGAAAATTAAAAAAATCTTCTTCTCCAAAACCACAAGGCCTATAGCTAAGATATTTGGTATGTAGCATTGTCTAGTGGACCTCTACCAAGTTTGTTCAAATTATTGCCCTAGGGTCAAAATTGGCCCCGCCCCGGGGGTCACTTGATTTATATAGACTTATATAGTAAAATTTAAAAAATCTTCTTCTCTGTAACCACAAGGCCTAGAGCTAAGATATTTGGTATGTAGCATTATCTAGTGAACCTCTACCAAGTTTGTTCAAATTATTGCCCTAGGGTCAAAATTGGCCCTGCCCTGGGGTTTATTCTATTTTAAATAGGAAAATTTAAAAAATCATCTCCGAAACCACAAGGCCTAGAGCTAAGATATTTGGTATGTAGCATTGTCTAGTGGACCTCTACCAAGTTTGTTCAAATTATTGCCCTAGGGTCAAAATTGGCCCCGCCCCGGGGGTCACTTGATTTATATAGACTTATATAGGAAAAATTAAAAAATCTTCTCCGAAACTGCAAGGCCTAGAGCTTAGATATTTTGTATGTGGCATTGTCTAGTGGACCTCTACCAAGTTTGTTCAAATTATGGCCCTGTGGTCAAAATTAGCCCTGCCCTGGGGTTCATTCTATTTCATATAGGAAAATTTTAAAAAATCTTCTTCTCTGAAACCACAAGGCCTAGAGCTAAGATATTTGGTATCTAGCTTTGTCTAATAGACCTCTTTTAAATCTGTTCATATAATGGCCATGGGATAAAAAATGGCCCAGAATGAGATGGGTCACTTGATCTTACTTGGACTCGTATAGAAAACTTCAACAATGTTAATCTCCAAATGACCTTTTCTCCTGGTGAGCATTTATAGGGCCATCATGGCCCTCTTGTTTAAAGCTGATTTAGTCCACTGTTTATTGATTTTCATTTTTCAGACCTGCAGACCATGTGATGATGAAAAACTTCTTTTGAAAACTGAATCTAATGTAAAGCTTTCTTGAGTTGTTGTTAAGAGACAGAGTAGTTCATTACTTGTTGTGAACTGCAAATATTAATAAACCTGAATATTTTTACTAAAGCTATTTCTTTGTTACAAAACTCAAACAAAAAGTGAAGAAATTTCCTTATTATGAATTAAGAAATATTTATAATGTTATTATAACAATCCCTATCTAATAATTTGTGAATAAACCAACTTGAAATTTCAATACAATGTACAGGGGTGTCAATATTCCGGATAAATCTGGAATTCCAGATTTGTCTGTCCTGAAATAGCTATGTTGTCTGAGCAAAGCGAAAGTTATTTAAAGAAAATATCTCAAGAAATGGCAAAGTTATGGTCAATTTAGTCTGCTCTGAAGGATTTTCTTTAATGTAAACTATTTTTAAGAGTTAAATATGGAAACAAAGTGGTTGAAAGCCTCTTGATGGGCAAAAATGGTCGTCCGTATATGATTTTCAGGATTTTTAATTTGACTCTATTGACACACCTGGAGGCTGGATGTACTTGGCAAACCTTTTTTTAACACTGAGATATATCTTAAGGTAAAACTTCTAATTTGAGAATGTATTCTGCTTTTAAGTCACTTAGAACGTAATGGTTATGAATTGAAATTGTTTGGTCTTTCTTTACTTACTGTTGACATAATTATACATGTATTATTTATGGTATGCTTAGCATTATGTTATTCTTAATTGAAATACAGTTGTTAGAAGTACATAATAAAAAATAATTACTATTTTGTTATTAAACAGAATCATATCAGAATTACAATTATTACCATATTGCATCCAATAAGCATGGAGGGGGCTCCCTTCACATATAAATCTCAAAAAGGGGTTGCTTAATAGAACCACTTTGACATGGCTCTTTAAAAAGTTTTTGCGCTGACAAAATGATAAAATTCAATAGCTTAATTGACATAAAATCATGCAGAGAATTCACAAAATAACAATAAATTATACTTTTATTGGACTTGATGATCATTGTAGGCTATGAAAGTTCCCTGAAGTTGATTTATGACCTACATTTTTCCAACTCTGTGTTGGTGGCCCCCAAATAATGGCCACTCTGTGAATAAAAGCCATTCTTTAAAAAACATCATTGGTTATTTGGTAAAAAAGGAATCCTAGAAAAAGACCACCTGTCAATAAAGGCCACACTTTGTCTTTCCTAGGAGTAAATTTAATTTTATTTCAATATTAAAAATCTATGGATGAAACTACCTCAATAATCAGAAGTTGACAATAGAGCAGTTTAATTCATCTTCTACTTAAAGGACAAAGTGTGCAATAATGTCCAACTGGAATAATTTTTGTGAACATTTTGTGTTCAATATTCTGGGTTTTAATTTCACACCTCTGAAATTTCATTACACAGACAATTCAGTACTTTTAGTCAAGTAACTACAGCTTCAGTATGAACTGATAAAAAGTGATAAAAACTGTCACAGAACAAAACAAGTCACTGATAATTTGGTAAGTTTTTAAACAGTTGCTGAAACCAAGGACTTATATACATAAGTCCTTGCTGAAACATTATACAAGTTTGTGAAAAAACTGGCGGTGCATGTTAAACAGATGTGTAAGAAAACAAATACCATCATTGGTCCATCATAGGATGGAAGAAAGAGGACTCATTGCAGGGTTAACAAGTCCCTGTTCCGTATTATATTGCACTGTACAGGTTGGAGCCCATACATGTACGTATCAGTTATTTCAGCAGTGGATAATTTAGTAAAGGGAGACAACTGTGTTGGACATGTGTGCTTAAGTCCAATTTGAGTTGTGTCCCTTAGATATGAAGTCTTGGTTTCATTCAATAGCACCTGTTACAGTCAAACCGTGTTAGTGGCCACCTCTGAAAAAGTCACCCTGTGAATACAGGCCATTCTTTTAAAAACCTGATTAACTATTTAGAATAAAATTATCTCTGAATAAAGGCCACCTGTCAGTAAAGACCATAATTTACCTTTCCCACTGGTGGTCTCTGTTCACAGGTTTGACTGTACTTGTGATTAATTTATCAATCTTATGTTTGTGGCTACAGTCCTATATGGAATGTTAGACTTGACTATTCCCTCTTGCAAGGTATTAAATTTTTATAAATGTTGATCTATTTGATAGTAACTGTTATTGTTTTCATAGAATGTTGATAATGTAATTATGATGTTTTTCAATATAACAAGATTATGATGAAATGAAATTATACTGTACCATTGTTAATCTATTATCGTTTTATAAGAATGATATTCCAATCTAATGGGACCTCATTTGAGTCATTTCAGTCTCTGACTACCGGTAGCAATAACTAACTTCTCACAGCTGTGAGTTCAAATCCCACTCTTGGTCCCAGACAAATTTCACATGTAAGGAAGCCGTCCAGTTAACTTATGGGAGGGCAGCAGTTTTGCTCAGGTGCATACACCTGGGGTATTCTTTCAATGTTCTAAGGTGAAAAAGTCTACCCTGTCTGTTGGTGTGACATTAAACCTGAGAGAAAAAAAATCCATTCTTGTTATTAATTGATTCAGAAATATATGTTTTATTGAAAGAAACAATTAAAGTCAAGAAATGGATTATTGTTACATAATTGTTAAAATATTCATTGTTTACACATTTTTATAGTGATAGTATGTACAAGGAGTCTTCCGATTTCTAAAATTGTTAATCATTATTTCGACATGCTTTGACAAATGTATATTTTTCAGTATTTACAAATTTTACAGCCACGTTTATATATATTGTAAGAACGTCATATTTGCATGTTTCGTACATGTATGGAGAGAATAAAAGATATGTTCTATTCAGTTCTGAGACTGTTAGACTTAACTGCATGCTTCTTTTTTAGTATAAAATCCTGATCAGTGTATGAATGGGTATTTAGTTTAGATTGTAACTGTGTATGTTTGAAGTCGCAATTAGGCATGCTTGGACAACCTATACAAATAATCTATATTACAGTAAATGTATCATTAACATGCTTACACAAACCTTTTAGGATTATATTAATATGATGTGTAGATAGTTTTATACAGTCATCAAGATTATTGCCAAATTTAAATGAAATAAACGCTACACACCGACATCAGATAGTAATTTGTATGACGTTGCAAAAATTTATGATATAAAAACGGATGAATCACAATCCCAGGTTATTAGTCTTTTGGAATGTTTGATTTGATTCAGGTATAAATTAGGTGTATAAAATTTGTTTCTGGTGACCCAACCTTTCCTTATTGTCCCCTCGACGTTTTATTATAGGGTCTTTATAATTATTTAGGTCTGAGGAATGGTACATGTACTGCCTCCTCCCCCTCTAATATTTCCTATCACCCTGCCTTATTTTTAATGAGTATGTACATTCATATCTGTGTTAGCGCCACCTCTGAATAAAGGCCACCCTGTGAATAAAGGCCACCCTATATAAAAAAATGTCAATGATTATTTAGAACAAATTGACCTCCGAATGAAGGCCACCTGTCAATAAAGGCTACATTATGTCTTTCCCAAGGGTAGCCTTTGTTCACAGGTTTGACGGTACTCAGAAAAATTATATTTGTATTATTTTTACACCTTACCCATGATGAACTTATATTGATTAAGCATATTTGTCTGTTTTGTTTCAGTTCTTTATGTTGAATTTTATGTAAGATTTGTTGTATCTCATTTTATGAATACAGTACAACCTCTCCAGAGCAGCCCTCTGTTGAGCAACAGCATGACTTCCCACTGCACGATTTAACTATAAATTTAACCTCTCTAGAGTAACAACCTTTCATCAACAACATAATTTTGCTCCTCATTGTTGAGAAAATTCTGATCATTGTTTGGTTAATTTAGACTTACGGTAATGATGTTATTTTTAGAAACTGAATGATAGTTAAGTTTTCCATAGCCGTCACTCGCTGGCATGCATGGATTTTGATGCTGACCATTGTACTATGTTTTTCTACATCCGCCATGCAGTTGTTGAACTAGTTCCCTTTCCATGTTGCAGTGCAAGTCTATACATTAGTATATGTTCAGTTATCATATTGCAGTGCAAGTGACGTCTATACATTAGTAAATGTTCAGTTTCCATGTTGCAGTGCAAGTGACGTCTATACATTTGTATATGTTCAGTTTCCATGTTGCAGTGCAAGTGACGTCTATACATTTGTATATGTTCAGTTATCATATTGCAGTGCAAGTGACGTCTATACATTTGTATATGTTCAGTTTCCATGTTGCAGTGCAAGTGACGTCTATACATTTGTATATGTTCAGTTTCCATGTTGCAGTGCAAGTGACGTCTATACATTAGTATATGTTCAGTTATCATATTGCAGTGCAAGTGACGTCTATACATTTGTATATGTTCAGTTTCCATGTTGCAGTGCAAGTGACGTCTATACATTTGTATATGTTCAGTTTCCATGTTGCAGTGCAAGTGACGTCTATACATTTGTATATGTTCAGTTTCCATGTTGCAGTGCAAGTGACGTCTATACATTTGTATATGTTCAGTTTCCATGTTGCAGTGCAAGTGACGTCTATACATTAGTATATGTTCAGTTCCCATGTTGCAGTGCAAGTGACATCTATACATTAGTATATGTTCAGTTTCCATGTTGCAGTGCAAGTGACGTCTATACATTAGTATATGTTCAGTTTCCATGTTGCAGTGCAAGTGACGTCTATACATTAGTATATGTTCAGTTTCCATGTTGCAGTGCAAGTGACGTCTATACATTTGTATATGTTCAGTTCCCATGTTGCAGTGCAAGTGAGGTCTATACATTTGTATATGTTCAGTTTCCATGTTGCAGTGCAAGTGACGTCTATACATTTGTATATGTTCAGTTTCCATGTTGCATTGCAAGTCTATACATTAGTATATGTTCAGTTTCCATGAGTACTTTCTGTACTTTGATTTTCTTTATTTAAAAATCTTAATGATACATATTACGGCCAAACTAACTGAATTTTAATTAAACAAGAGGGCCAAGATGGCCCTATATCGCTCACATGACAATCACTGTTCACTCATTAAAACATTGTTTTGAACCGGTGACCTAGTTTTTGACCCCAGACGACCTATGTTCGAATTTGTCTTACATATCATTAAGACAAACAGTCTGACTAGGTTTGGTGAAGATATGATCAAAATTTGACATCTACAGTGTTAATAAGGTTTTCCTAAGATTTGACCTTGTGACCTGGTTTTTGACCCTAGGTGACCCATATTTGAACTTGTCCTTAATATCATTAAGACAAACAATCTGACAAAGTTTGGCCAAGATCCAATCAAAACCATGACATTTAGAGCTTTTACAAGATTTTTACCCAAGATTTGACCTTGTGACCCAGTTTTTGAACCCGGCTGACCCATGTTCATCCTTGACCCACATATCATTGAGGCAAACATTTTGACAAGGTTTGGTGAAGGTCCAATTAAAACTGTGACATCTACAGTGTTAACAAAGTTTTCCTAAGATTTGACCTGGTGACCTAGTTATTGACCCCAGATGACCCATATTTATACTTGACCGTTATATCATTAAAACAAACGATTTGACAAAGTTTGGTGAAGATCCAATAATAACTGTGAAATCTACAGTGTTAACATGGTTTTTCTTAAGATTTGACCTAGCGACCTAGTTTTTGACCCAAGATGACCCATGTTCGAACTCGTCCAAGATATTATGAAGACAAACATTCTGACAAGGTTTCATGATCATCCAATCAAAACAGTGACTTCTAGAGTGTTCACAAGGTTTTCCAGCAATTTGCCCTAGTGACCTAATTTTACTACAGAAATTACCCATTTTCAAACTTGACCTACATATTATTAAAATAAACATTCTGACAAAGTTTCATGAAGATAAATTCAAAACAGTGATTTCTAAAGTGTTCACAAGGTTTTCCCTTATTTGGCCCTGGTGACCTAGTTTTTGACCCCAAATGGCCCAATATCGAACTCGTCCGAGATTTTGTTGATATTAATGTTCTGACCCAGTTTTGCTAAAATTGAGCCAAAAATGTGGCCCCTAGTGTGGTCACAACATAAAGTTTGACGACGCACGACGCCGGACGCCGGACGGAGAGTGATCCTAATAGCTCACTTTGTCACTTTGTGACATGTGAGCTAAAAACAAAACAGAAATTACATCTCACACATACTAGATTTAAACTTACAAACTAACTTTAAAAACTTTATCAAGTTAAACTTTTTGAAATCGATCATTCTGTGGTCTACCGATACCTGTAAATTAAGGACATCAGTGTTGCTCACAATACTGTGACCTTGTCAAATTCTTTATTAAGAAAAAACCCATTTATTTGAGGATTTGTCGTTTAGACTTCTTTACAATTTTTATGAACTTGAACTACAAATGTATATGTACACGTTCTATGTACTCCATTTGTATTACAAACAAGCTATTTTAGCCAGAAGGGTACAAGTATTTGCGATAAATTGAAGAAAATTACTGACGTGATAATGAAGTACATGGTACTGTAAGTTGAATATCTTAACTCGCTCTGATTAAAGCTTTGATAAATATACAATATAATGTTGGTGACATGATGTTTGCCATGTCCTAGGGGCTACATACTAAAACAACTCAAAATGATGAATAAGAAACAAGATGAGAAATTTGTTAGTTACCTGTCTACTATTGAAGGGTTGCCAATCGGGCGTAAAATCAATTTATCTTAAGAAAAGAGTACCGTGATCCCAACAGACATGTTGACTGGCAAAAATTGTGTATTAGATGAGTCGCTGATGAAATGTAACGAGGTGTTTTTTTTCAATGACTATGTTTTATTGGTAGATCTTTATTGTTTATTAAACAAATATTTTTTATATTATCTCATGCTGTGCAATTTTAGTTTCATGTTTTTCGTCTTCAGTGTGTACTCTTTTATACATGTATAGTTGTATATAGACAAATGCAACATTACAAAATGCTTAAATAGAGTTGAATTAGTTCTTGAATAGTTGACCCTGCAGACAGCGGTGGTTTAACATCGTTGTTTCACAATATTGCAGTTATACGTGGCAACCGGTTCACCTTACCAGATTCGTGGTTAAGGTTGCTGACTTCAAATCACTGTAACCTCTCACTGATAGAGGGTCATGGGTTCGAGCACTACCCCTAACCATTCTCTTTATGTGAGAAAGTAGGCAGTTGCTTACGGAGGATGGGAATCTAGTACTGGTTCTATCAAAGAACGATGGTTAGGTGAACTGTCTGCCTCATATGACTCTGACTGTAGAAAAGGGACATAAAACTCAACTAAACAAAACCATACAGTATATACACTATGTATAGGTCAAGGCAAAAAAACAACAAGCAAGTCACAACAGATTATTACATGCTTTATGCTCATTCCCAATGTTTCAAAAATACAACAATGACATCTACATAAAAAATGTCTAAAATAATCAATAATATTAACATGTGGAAACAATACCACATATAAATGCATGCTGCTATATTTATTTAAATAAATAAAAGAAGCATTTTAAATACACTTCACAAAAGCGTACCAACTTTTTTAACATCATTTTATGGCCGTATTCAATATGAATACATTGCAAACAATTACCAGGAAAATAAGTTGATACTTAATTAACAGTCACATAGTTTAAGGAAGTAGGTTATGCAAATATAATGCAGTCAAACCTGTGTAAATGGCCACCTCCAAATAAAGGCCACATGACTTTGTAAATTAAGGCCATATTTCAAATTTCCTAATGGTGGCCTTTGTTCACAGGTTAGACTGAATATTCAATTACTAGGCTGTTCAGATCAGTTTATCAGTGTCGTATACAGTGTAATCTTCATATAAAGACCACCTTTTTTAACTATACTTGGCCTTGATATAAAGGTGGTCCAAAAATAACATGGAAATAAAGAAAGCGTGGGAGCCAGTCTGAAAGTGAAAGATAGTCTAATACTGAGATGCTAGCTACCCAAGGTTTCACTGAAATTGCTTGAAAACAATAAAAAAGATAATTACATGTACCAATTTTTATAATTTACTTATACATTAATTAAATATTCAAACAGTCTAGTCGATTAATGGTAGAATTATTTTTACCATATTGGATAGAAAAAATAGTTTCAACTTATTGCAATTGTCTTGGTTCAAAAATGAAAAAAAAATGGATGTAAGTATTCATAATATATTGTCAGAAGCATTCAACTTATTCATTAACAAATTCAGTAACAAAAATACACTTTATATCACTAAAAAAAAGTTTTCATGACATGGAAGAAAAATGTGAAAATAAATAACAATGAGTCGAAGTAGCTAATAAAATAAGAAAAATAATATTTACAAAATAAATGCTTTAATTATATATGTACAATAACGAAGAATAACATAACAAAAACTAAAAATTTACATTTAAAAATAAACTTCGAAATGCCATTTACGACAATGAAATATTAACAAATCATATACTGACTGACCAATCGGAAATACAAATTTAAATGCATTTTGTTGAGTTTAATCAATGATGAAAAATGATTACTATAAATACCACCGTAACTAACGGCAACCTGTGAACAACGACCCCTCAGATATCACTGAAGACTACTACTAAAGCCTCTTTGTAAATGCCAACAATGTATATAGGTCTAATTAATTTTCTCCTCAGGTGGCACTTATTTTCACCAGGATTTTAAGTCATACCAACAGACAGGGTCATTTACTAGATACACCAGTTTTACTAATTTGTAAAGTAATTGTTCTCAAGTTGCTTCTAACTATTTCACTTCTGCCGAAAAACATACTGACTAAATACACATATCAGCCAGATGGACGAAACAGGATTTCAGAAGTAAGAAACTATCAAAGCAAGTCAGGTAATCCGTACACAGTCATACAGTATAAATGAAGATATTTTATTGAGGATTGTAATGTCATATATAAATAAATAAATTTTGTATCGTCAAGATGTAATTCAATATCTTTTGTTTCATACAGTAAACAGCATAACAGAGGGGAAGATATATACCTTGGCTTTATATATACAGTCAGACCTGTGTTAACAGCCACCTCTGAATAAAGGTCACCCTTTTAAAAACCGTCATGGACTATTTAGAACAAAATTATCTCTAAATAAAAGTCACCTATCAATAAAGACCACATTATGTCTTTCCCAAAGGTGGCTTTGTTCACAGGTTTGACTGTACACAAAGTTAATGATACTCAAATCAAATTAGACAACAGTTGAACCCATGAACTAATTTCACTTTTTTAAGTTATAAAAAGCCCAGAATTGCTATTAAAGTGTATGACTAAGCATTGTAATTATTTTAAAACCTGTGTTAAAAAAGAAACTTGACTCACACAAAATATACCACTTAGTACATCTTGATTCATTTTTTGCTGAAACATATTTTTATAATGGTAAAAATATGATTGATTGAAAATCAACAGCAGATCTTTTAAGATGAAAACAATCAACCACTTCCATCTTCAATAAGTACAATAATTAGGGGTCCAATTTTCAATAAATCACCTCATTATACAGAAACAATAATATTCATCAGACATGAATAGTTTCCATTTTTCAGTGATGACTCACTTTTAGGAAACAAGCTTTCTGAATAACATTTAAAGTGACCAATTCAGTTGTGTTAAATTAGCAGACGAAAAACATTGTTTTGAAAAAGGCGTCCCAAATTATTCGAATCAGCCAATTTTCGTTCAGTATTTACTAAGTGTAAAGATAATAAGGCAACCACAATATACTGGATGCCTTTAGCTTTTGTTTCATGCAAACAGCATAGAAAGGCTTTCACAGATAACATAAAGAAAGAAATGTTTCACTTGAAAAGAAATATTTTCACTACAGTAAAATGGAGAAAGTATCTAACAATGATGCACACAACAGGAAAATAAGCCTATTACATTCCTACCAGACGGGGAAACAAAAGATATTCAACATTATGGTTTTAAAAATGTCATACTTTTCCATGAGTGGTTATTTACTATTCAATAAATCTGAGCGACGACAAAAGAACGTACAGGTGATAAGTTAAATAATTGAACTACTAATTAAAGTGATTACATTCGTCAATGTATTACTCATTGCCGAGAGAACAATGACCGTCTTGTCTCTGTATTGATATGTATTGTTTTATCAGCAATATTTAAAGTTACAAGATAAATCTGGACCATCTTTCAATACAGCTAAACCTGTGTTATAATATAGTGGCAATCTCTGAATAAAAGTCACACTGTAAATATAGGCCATAATTCTTTTAAAAACTGTCATTGATTATTTAGAACAGAATGACCTCTGAATAAAGGCTACCTGTCAAAAAGGGTCACAATTTGCCTTTCCTAATGGTGATCTTATTTCACAGGTTTGACATTACATGAAATTAGTAACTTTTATTTGGAGTCTAAATATTCAAATAAAAACTAGTTTGATGCAAAAAAGAAAACGTCGCATTCAGAATCACCAACCAATCAGTTCATTTTGTAGTTTATGTTTTTTTCTTTTATCAAATGTACGATCTCAAATTTTGAACAGTTAAATGAATAAAAGTCAATCAATTTACTGAAACGAATCAATCCAGTCAATAAATTTGAAGCCAAAACTGCGTACCACGCGACATACCTAACTTTTTAAGTATGACTAATACCAGTATACAACACTTTGAAACTGATCACATCGCTATTTTTACATAAATACAAGTAAGGTGCCATAAATTTGAACTTCCAATACATATAATATATGTCAATAAATGCAAAAAATGATTTTTTTACAAAAAAAAACACACCGAAACTTCGGTATAGACAGTTTAATGAACTTGATATAATTGATGACAAATTAATCATACATGGTTAATATGTTACTGATGGTAATTACAGATGAAATATTATGATATCGATGTTTCCTGAGGTAAATAATGGTTTGTTACGAATACAGTGAAATCTAACATAGATTTAAAGTCATCATGCAGGTAACAGCGCAATCTCTCTAAAACAACATCCTTTGGGAGTAGCAAAATTATGTTGTTGTTGAGAGGTTGTTGCTCTAGAGAGGTTAAATTAATAGTTTAATCATACAGTGGTAAAAAATCATGCTGTTGTTGAAAGGAGGTTGTAGCTCAAGAGAGGGCCGCTCTGGAGAGGTTTCACTGTATTTATACAATTCTATACATAACCGTCATGATTTCCATAAAATAAAATGTTTTTAAAACAGAAGAATTTTTATGAAACATTTAAAAATTGTTTCATACAGAGCTAAGAAAATAGAACGTTTTCATTTCCGATATTCAAAACAGTTTGCACAAATAAAATGTACCAAATTTTGCTGAAAAAGAATCACAATAGTTTTCATTGAAATAAATATATTTTTAAATTCAGAGTTAAAAGAATCAATAACAGGAGATTTAAGCACTCACTGGCTTCATTTATTCTCAATATTGTTTTGAAAACTTGACTTTAGTTGGAATTTACACAGCTAACAGTAAAACTTTTAACTGCGTTTCGATAAAAAATAATTATGTGTTATAATACACTGTATATTGCAAAATGTTTCAGTTCTCATTTATTAATTAACAAAAATAACATCATAAACTTTGAATTTCCTTTCTTTTATTTGTTATTTCTTAAACTGTTCATTTTACCACAACAAATAAAAAAAAAATATCTAAATAATCATAGCCGAATGTTTTCCTTTCATGTTTAAAACTTAACACAAACTGTAAGTGAGTATAAATCGATATGAAGCACATTTTTACTGTTGATCAACCAGATCATGGCGACGTGTGTATGACCAATGAAGGTATTTTATATTTTATCATTTTTCATAAAAATATCCGAGATTTTTATCTAAGTAATAAATCAATATGGTTAACAAGAATGTATGTATATACATTAAACTGAAAATAAGGCAAAAATCTCATCTTAATTCAAATTGTTAGTACATTTGTATGTACCTATCAGAGTGTGCTCCTTAACTAAAGAAAAATGTTTTGAATACTTTTTATTAATGTACTTAATCAGATTCAATATATTACCACACACTGTGATGTTAAACTGACATATTTCATGATTTCATCTGAACAACAAAACTTTCTACAAAAAATATTGAAATTATCTGAAATTTGAAAAAGACTATCAAATCCGAAATCAACACTTATATTTTAATAGTATATAGTTTGAACATGCGCTAAAATCTGTGCACAAGCAGCCTTTCTGAGTTCTCAAAACTTATTTTAACACATTGTAGGATAAATAATTTTTAGAGCTCTAACTGTAGGATCATATTGATGTAATCATGCAATCACCATGCGTCTAGAGATATTTATAAATTATATCTTTAATCTAAGTGTATATCCATAATATGTATGTACTCAATAAAATGATAAAAACAAAAATCATTAAAAAAAATTAATACTGTAACAATCTTCCTGAATATATGGCTTGAAAATCTCTTATAATTTGAAAAAAAATTTTAATTCCTAGGTCCTCCTTGAATTTTTTTAGGGGTTAGCGGTTTATCTGACCCAAACTATTAACAGTGGTTCGGTAGATGAAAAACTTGTATAGATGTTTAGGTTCTTGACCAAACTTATACATGACACACATGGATTGAAAATTCTAACAAATTTTGTATTTATAAGAAAAACAAACATTTCCCTGGTAAGATAACGTCATTGCAACGAAAGAAATTGTTTTTTTTTAAAGATATCATAAAAGAATTATATGCATATCACAGTATATCAAGCAAGTATGAAAATGCAGTTAACATAAACAAGAAAAAGATCTTAGTGTATTCTATAGCATAAGGTACTAGTTAGGCCATCTTTAAAAATATTTTGTTCGCTGTAATGCTACTAACCTACTCACCAAAAAAGGCCTCTACTAAGCTTTTTTTGGGCCTCTTAGGTAAAAATGCTTTTAAAAATAAAAAATAGCATTCTGACATGTATTTTGAGTTCAATACAAAAAAAATTAAAAAAAAACAATTTCCTACCCACTAAAAAATTTTTCATGGTATTGTTACAGCAAACAAACAAATTTTAAAGATGGCCTAAGCCTTAATCTTCTGTAATATATCACTAACAAATACCGGTAACAAGTCAAATGCATGTTATATCTATGTTGAATGTAACAAATAAGGACACAAATGATTGAATGATAGAAATAAATAAAACTCAGACAAGCGTTGATAGTCTAGAATCACTACTTCCACTGTTTCCACTATCAAGTCTTTTCCGGGAACCAGTAAGTCTTTGACTCGATGAATTTGAATGAACAGAAAGATCGTGATTAGAATCGTCATGTCCACCTTTCTTTTTCTGACTCATCACAGCAGCATTTTTTCGCGAAATAACTTCCATTCTATTTTCGACAGAGTTACGAATCTGCTGGCTTCTCATTGTAGCACTAGTAGATTGCGCCCGTGGACGCATGTCTTCTATTACAGGTTGGTTCGCACTGACATGATAACGATAAGAAAGCGGCATAGCATGAAAACTATGTCGCTGGGTACCTGGGCTACTTATAGAATCAAATGATTGATCGTGTGTCGAGAAAAGCTTTTTAATGTCTTGGGAACTTGCAAATACTGGCCTTTTTCTTAAGCTTTCTATAGACACTTGTTGTCCTTTCTTTAATTTTTCTTCATACTCTATAGCAGCTAACGAATACTGAGGCAAGTCACCGACATTCATGTATTCAGTTTCTTGTTCATAATCCACAGAAGTGTTTGTCTGCTCAACAGGAGCGGCCTCAATAGTCACAGGTAAAGTTCTAGACTTTGTTTTATTAGCCTTAGAATCAGTAGAATCACTGTTGTCCTTTTTATTTGATGGTTTAAACATGTTTGGTAGGATTTGGAAAAGTTTACTTCGCGACGATCCAGAATCTTTCCCCTTTTCCTTCCCTGACTTATGACCCCTCGAAGTCGAGGGTTTTGGTGCACTAACAATTTTGTCTTTTGAATCTCCCCGTGTTCCCTGAATGGTTGATCCCTGACTTGCACTTTGACCTTGGCCCTGTGTTGGGGCCAAAGCTGATTCAGACCCATAATTAGTAGGTCTGTAATAATTGTCTTGACCATACATAGAATTAATCTTTTTCTCTTGAAAATAATTCACTTTTGAATCAGTTCTACTGAATTTTTCGACTTGATCGTCAAACCCGTAATAATTGCGATAATTTAAATCCATGTCACTCCATTTTTCAAGAAAATCACCACTTAACACTTCCAGCGGTGATCTTGGACCATTTTCAGCTTCTGATTCAGTATTACCTGCTTCAGTGATGGGCTGAAAGCTAGACATACTTGTACTTCTGCTGCTCCTGTTTAAAGAATAAAATCCTTCATCACCACTAGGACTAACGTATATTTTACCACTACCACTAGCAGTCCGATATCTTTGTTCCGCTCCACCACGGAGTAGCATAGGACCACTACTCATGCTGTCTGGCATGCTCGATTCACTTTCAACATCCCAGCTATTTAAATCACCATTTACGAGTCTAACTTGCTCAGTTTCACTCTGTGACACAAACACATCGTCTGAATTTCTATTCCCTGATCTTGGCAACGTGTTGTGACGGGGAGGAACACGTGGCACTGAATTAATCTCATTGGTGGAAGATGGTGGTTGTGGCAGAACTCTTTCATTCCGCCGATGAGTTTGTCCGTTAGTCACTCTGTCATTGTCAACAACATACAACTGGCGATTAACTCTCCTAAGGTCATTTGGTGATACATTCACGAATGGTTCCGATACAGATTCATCCCTAGTGTGTGGATCATTAGGTCCACTAGTTTTAAGCACTGTTTTCTCAGATTCTACATATCTTCCTCTACCTGAAACAATATTCATTCCATGCCTACTTGTTCTTTCAGCATCAGAATTCTTTTTTCTTATATTTCCACCACCCTCTTCTTCGATGATTGTCAACTGACGTAATTGTTCTTGCACAGTGTTGTCTGATGACTCAATCATTCTTTGCTTTCGTTTTACAGCCCAGCTTTCACGAACTGAGTTCGGTTTTATCGCACCATTTGGTAAAAACACCTTTTTAGAATTTCCATTGTAAGAATTTTCCAAATCATTAGAACCAAAACTTGATGAAAACGGGGACGAAACAGTGCCCGAACTTGAATTTGTGCCGTATCCATCATCCGGACTATCATTTGGACTACCTTGGTTACTGTTCGGTTTACTTGCTACGCTCTCGGGGGAAGCCCCATTGTTTGTATGATCTGTTCGAATATGAAGTGGAATCACTTTACTGTACGTTTGGTCACTGTCGGCCTTATTTACAATGTTAGAATCAAATCCATTAGTGTCTGCAAAATGAATATGTAAATTTTTCTTCGTTTGAATACTCGCTTTAGATCTATTCGTGTCTAAGCACTCTGTTTTGGTTTTTAATGACGTGTATTGTTTAAGACTATGATTTATACGTTCCTGATTTTTTCTTTCCTCTTCCGTTGTCATCATAATCATCGTGTCCGCTGACGAATCACTATGGTCACTTGTTGAGTCTATCACATCCAGTGGATCAAAGTTCCGTAGCATCTCCTCAGTGGTTTGTGGTGTAATGTACTTCAATGGTGGCGATAGAATATCAGACGGTCCTGAGTTTTCATTGTCAATATCTTTCTGCCATAATGTTTCATGACTAGTTACATTAGTTCGAGTTAATGGTTTAGATTCTGGTGCGGTGAAAGATTCTTGCGGTGTGGGTGGTAACTGACGTCGCCTTTCTGTGCTTGGTTTGCCGTTCTCAGAATTTAACGGCTTGCGACTTGGTCTTGGGGGTGGTGGGCGTGGTGGCGGTGAGCTGTCAACATCCGAAAATCGTATCTGTTTGTGGCGACCAGAACTTCTCTGGCCGGTGTCTTTGACAGCTGACCTGTGAAGTCTATCTTGGTCTCCATTTAGGTACACTGGTCGTGCATAGAATGTGTTAGCACTTGTGGATGCCATACTGGTAGGTAGAATACTAAATCATGTTCACTCTATGTACATTCTATATCTACAACATCAACCAAGAACACAAATATAAATCCAAATAAAACTTCACAAATCACAAGTTAAATCCACAATGTTTTCAAACACAAGACAGACTTTTTTGAGCCTTGATAAGATCATAAAATTACACAATCACTTAATAAAATGAACAAATCGAAATTTTATAGCGTTTACACTGTGGAATTTGTCAACTTAATTCCATGGTATAAGTAATGTCATTGCCTCGTCTTCTAGACTTTGTTGGTCTTTCCAAATCATGGTTAGAATGGTCTTCATTGCAAATTGTTGTTACATTACCTGAAAATAGAAAGAATTGGACAATTAATATACTTTGTATTAAACATATCTAATTTGAGAAAAAATAGGCTAACATAGATCAAAGTTTGATCAAGATACAAATTAATTACATTCAGTTTTTTAACATTATAAAATTTAATTTGAGAAAAAAAAACAGGCATACATAGATTAAGGTTTGATGGAGACACAAATTAATTACAGTCTGAATTTCTAATGCAACAAAAATGCTTGTTTCACATTGTAGGGCCAGGGGCGATGAATATAAAGAATGCTTAATCATTGGATGTTTTGCAGCATATAGTTTTTCAAACATGGGTGGGTAAACTAGAATTAATGAGTCCAAACTCAAGTTTAATTTTCTAACATCGAGGGAAATCACTTATGTAACTTGTAAATAATGTAAGCACTCTCATGAAGATTGAAATCAAACACTGTACATCGTTTGAAGATTTCGTGCGGTACTTCAATACCTTATCCACAAATGATGACTCGGAATGCCATTGATTTAGGCTTTAATCTCCTATATACCGGTATATAGCTCAAAGTGAAATAACGTAATAATTTGTACTTAAATATACAAGGCTGTTACTTTTATTCTGTACTTAATATGGACTTGGCAGTGAAGTACTGAAACAGCTATATGATATATTGGTATGATACTACTCCTGTAAGAACAAGAAGGATAAGGTTTTGACAAGTTTTATGACCTTGTATACATTATATGGTGACTCATAGCATCAAAGATCAAAGTTTGTGTTCAACATATTATGTTGAAACCACTTTTAAAACACGCATCATTCTATTTAAGGAACTGGAATGTATATTTACAACAACAATCTACATCAATGTCCCGACTACATATTTAGGTGTTTGACGGTAATGTCAAGAACTGAATGTACAATCAAACCTAGGTTAGCAACCACCTCTGAATAAAGACCACCTTGTGAATAAAGACCATTCTTTTCAAACAGTCATTGGTTATTTAGAACAAAATGGTCAGCTCCAAATAAAGGACATCTTTCAATAAAGACCACAATTTGACTTTCTGAAGGGTGCGTGGCTCTGTTCCCAGGTTGACAGTGTATATAATTACAGAAATGGTATTGTTCATTTAGATCGGTTTTGAAGCTAATATATCTAAAAAATTAATACTATAAATTAAGGCCTAAAACTATTTTGTTTGTATCTCAGGTAACATGCTGACTGCAAACGAACATTTTTTTAAGGATGGCCTTGCATACAACCACCATAAACATATAAAACATTTCACTAATACAGATCAGCCTATAAACTTATTTCTAACATTCATTATTCGTAATATTTTTTCATATCACACATTTAATCTAAAACATTGTAGTATAACCCAATGCACTCAATAACGCCATGGTTTTATGCTATAAAATATCTTTAATACCAGATAATGACAGAATAATTTCATACCTTCGGCAAAGAAAATTGGGGCAATTGAACATTGGAATAGTTAAGTTTTATACAACTTGGGAAATCTAAAATTGTTCATACAGTGGTGTCAATTGTATTATTATCCCACATTTTCAGATTATAGAAAAAAAATGTGAAAAAATAGAAAAATGAAAATAAATGACCACGATTGAAAAGGTATAAAAAAACTGAGTTTCTAATAACAAATGCCTAGCTATCATGTTTTGAAATGATAATTCCTTTTCACTATAGTTATCATACAAAAGGCATTTTTTGACTTGACAATGTCCATATAAAGAATGATGATTTACAGGTGTGCATTATGTGGCATTAACTTAGGGTGAAAATATTAATCGAGCTAATTAAATTATGAAAACTATACCGGGTAACTGACAAAAAAAAGAATAGAATGTTTAAAATATATGTACACCAGCAGTATCAATAATTGTTGATATTTAATTATTCTACTTTCAAAAGAATTCAACACAACGGAAGAATTTTCACAAAATTATGATGTTTTCAAGTCAAAATTATGTATTGCACAATCACAATACTGTAATACACCATTATATCATTCATGAATAGTAAAGTTTTAATTATTACGTGGTTATTGAAATTTGTCAATATTCAAGACAGATTTGAAACATAGATGTACACAATTATACACAATATTGAAATGAACATTATTCAGTCCAAATGTTACAGTACGCAAAGTTCAGATAGTACAGGGAAGTGTCAAATTGAATTCAATAACATGATGGCATGTACAAATGAAAAAAGAATTCTCCCATTTTTCTCATCTAGCGTATGATCACCAACGAATGTGCAAGCACGCATTAAAGGTGAAACGAAATATTCAATAAATGATTTCCTTACATTCGACACCAACACATCTATCATTTTCTATTCACCGCAGCTTAATTTGTTTGTATGATAACAAATTAACAACCTGATGTCGCCTCCCTGACATAAGGTCATAGAAAGTATAGCGGCACCCATAATCTCGCTAATGACACTTTTTTTCTAGGGTTATACAGTCAACAAATTTAATATTCAAACTTCTTCATATCTAGTCAAGGACTATTAGATTCTATTTTCAACGGAATAAATCACATACAAATTAGGATACATATAAATTAATAAAATCCTGTGTGGTAATCACCTGGGAATGTATATCATTAATTAAATATATATTAAATTTCTTTTACATAGGTTTAACATGACTAAAGTTCATTTTCCAGTAAGTAACAATTCTTGCTGTATGGATACACCTCCACTCAGTGCTTTCATTTCTCTCAAATAATATTTAAATGGGATTTGTAAAAAATGGGATAGGCAACAATTTATTAATAGAGAAAATGAATTTATTTATTCATTTGGGTTCAATACCAGTTTTCATAAATGTTTCACTTATAAACAGCCGTTGATTCACCTAAAGAGTTTTCCTGGACGGTATTCTAACCATGCAGTACTAAAAGGAACTGGCAACTTCTTCACACACTGAGGAAAATTAACATTGTTGTAAAAATTCCATTGAAGAATATGACTAAGTCTTGTATTCACTAGATATTGAGCCCGAACCACCAGTTTACAAATCGAGCGCACTAACTGGACCAAGGTTGCGGCCTGGAAAATGAATGGCCTCGCTCTTAGAATATCATGAAGTAATACATTTAGATTTTAAACGAATGATTAATCTTACTATATATGAACACAACCTTGTATTTCTCTGCACAATTCATCAGTATGACATTACAACATGCATTTGTCATAGGCAACAGCTGGTTGTGAATTGAGATCAATTTGTTAAAACAATCAGTAAAAATTCTGCACAGTGTGTATTTGTTGAGCCATAAAGCATTTATCATCTGGTAAAAAACAGATATTGCCGTGTACAAGCTGAAAACTGCCTGATATGCAGCAAATGAACAGAATTTTACAGTTTCAAATTTTGTATAATGCAAACCACATACTGGTCATAACAACTCATCATATTACAGGAAGGTAATAGCAAGCATTGAATGAATGATTCATACACAAAGAGGAGCGTGCAGGGGAGAATTGACTGAGTGATTTAATTAAGGCTATTTCTAACCCCCCAAAAAAGTATTTCAAAATCAGACATAAAATGACAAAGTGATGACCATTTTTCTACAAGAAGTATAGTGCACTAGTGCAAAGAAACCAGAGAACATAACTTATTTGGCATTGTCTATTAGTAAAACCTCCAAATAACGTAATTGTTGCGATTCCAAAATCCCCAATCTGACTGGTCCCGGACCAATTCCCGAAGAGATGAAAAAAAAAACACTGTATTTTCTAGTTGATGTTAGGCAAGTGAGGATGGGCGTATCCCTAGCTACGCCACTGATACCAGTACCATCATCTACAATGACATTCAATCAAGTCGTTGAGAGTAATTTTGCCTACTGATTAAACCAGTATATTCATTTGTCAAGGTAATACTTATACAGGGTCTGTACCATTCAATATAACCATTGTCAAATTATTATTCATACTATATGAACTATCATGAACTATGCAAGAAAAGTTCAAGAAAAAATCATGTTTTCATGAAATCCATTAAAAGGAGAAATCACAGCATGAATATAGACAACTGCTATTAACTCTCAGGTCAAATTTTCAATGAATATTCAAACGAAATTTTTTAAATCCTATCAACGTAAATTTGAATTTATGTTCAAATCAAGAAAAAAAAGTGAGTTAAGATATTGCGAGGTATCGCATGGTTGTTACACTTCAGTCAAGGAGGGAACGAGAGAACGGTTCAAAGGTGTCATTAAAATGTCACTCGTATCCAGCTGTCAATGAAACGTTAACACAAACTCTCATGTTATTTAAATCCAATGATTGTATACCAGCAATGTTGTGCTCTTGTATCAGATGTTTAGCTGAGTTTGATCAAGAGTGGTTCACAATTTTCACATAGTTCACAATGAACCTGTTAGGCGTAAAAAAATGTCTGTTTCTGGTTTCCCGATCTACCCAATTTTTCCCCTTGACCCTAAAATTTTCATTAGACCCGAGAAATGGTACATCTAGCTACAAGCTTTAACAAGCTTTTCAAAAGCCACAATTAATTTAAAAAATTAAAAATACCTGAGCTAACAATCTTGATTTTTAACGAGCATGTAACCAGAATCAAACAATTTTTTTGTTCAGGCCTTTCCCAATTTCTCACCAGGTGTCATTCGAGTCACAGTAAGATGTACACATAATGACCTACGCTGTTTTGTAGAAAACTGTAGGGCCTTTATACAGAGGAAAACATGCGTTTAAATACATTATGAAGAGCTACAGGGAATGTGCGAAGTCTGCTTGACTTATCAACAAGTGTCGTAGTCGACAAATTAAACCCATTTCATTAAAATTCCACACATTGTCAGGGAGAAAATAACCAAATGACCCTGTAACAAAAAAATTGAATACTGGTGAATTAAACTTGTTTGTCTGATTGCAAAATGTCCATTTAACAATTACGGGAACATGTGATTTGACTGAGAAGTACATGTAGGTACTTGAATGTTATGATGCTGAAAACAATCCTAATGTTTAGTTTGACACTATGAATTCATCGGATGAAAAGTCTTCATCAAAGTACTGAAAGTACCTGATACATATGGAATGGAAAATATAGTTTAACAATTGCATTGCGGATGTAGAAAAATGTAATATTTTGGTTCACATCAAAATTCATGTGTCATGGACACAGGGAGAGTGACTGCTATGGTAATCTGAACTATTGCTCAGTTTCCAAAAAGCAGTCTGAATAAAAAACAAAAAACTTAAGGATGACCATCGACGGATGCTTACAGACGATATTATTCAGCCATGTAGATCTTGAGAGAAAGGCCAATAGCAGAGGATGCACATGACTGAGAAAAAATTATTACTGATAAATTACAATTGAGAGTATAGTAATTTTCATTTATACCAATCACTAATATATGGCAGCATTACAACAGTAATTTATTCTTCATAAAGTAACCAATAAAGTTAATCCCATTATTACCGACAGTAAACATTTTTATTAGCACACCCTCCATAAAATGTAAGTCTTCATTTATCAATATAAAAAAAAGAACAATAATGCAAATATTTACCCTGGCGGGGTTGCTCAAAAACCACACACTCCAAATATGGGCAAAATATCCCTTTAAATATTATGTAACATATCAGTGACATACAACAACCACAACTATGTCATTAAACACTCCTTCAGCTTAAAACATAATCATATTTACTCTGACATTTCATCCCAGTATGAAATACGATCACAACAAATCAATCGTGTTTATCGATAGTAGAAGAGGAAACGTTGGATTCCGACATGGACTAACAGTGATATTCAATTAACGTCACATAAACATCAGTTGCAATGCTCAATCCCTCAATCAGGTCAAGCTAATAGGGCGAAACAGTAGATTTTATAAATACATTCTTAGCATACCTTGACTATGGCTATATACTGATGACATAATTGATAAATTCAGTACTACTTAATAGTAAAATTTCATAATTCAAAAATTCTATATAACAAATAAGGGCTTTTAGGTAAACTTCATTTTACATCTTCTCATATGCTACAAGCCAATGAATCATTTTTTTCACATTAATCATGCATGACATCATAAGAAATATTGGTAATATTCAAGCTTTTTGTAAGCAATTAGCTTTAATGAAGCCTAATAGCCTAATTAAGCTTTAAAAAAAATGGAAAAAGTATTTGGCGTAATTTACAACGATTGTGTAAGTATTACATTTTGTTCAGAAGTCCAGCATGTAACCATTAGACTCAGATCATCCCTCGTGTTAGAACAAAAATAATCAATGTGCTGAGCTTAAAGTAAGAGAAAATATTTTCATCATTTAAGTGTACCAGCCTAAACAAGGGTTAGATTAATCACCACCAGGCTTCCTTCTCAATCCTGTCCTAGATACAGGCAATCATAATTAATTCCATATAAATTATTTTTCCAATAGAGATTAAAATGAAATTTATTCTACACATTGTTAAAACAAAGATAATGATGTACACAAGAGGTTACGACCATTGATGACTGATGGATAAATTATCAAGAAAAACATCATAAAATCATTCAATATTTATACCCAATCTTTGTTTAGTTATTTAAAAGTCAAACAAGAAATCACAAACACTGATTACTAGGATGTTTAGCATACTTTGGTTGATTGAGAGACTCGATGATGCCGTTTTGAGTCATAACATAGATCTACATGTTACAAGTCAATCGCTTGTGATTAAATTGTTTGTTTGTTTGAATATTATGCCCCTTTTCAACAGTCTAGAGTTATAATAAGGGTATCAGTTCACCTAACCATTATTCTTGGGAAGAACCAGTTCTAGACTCCCTAGACTTTGTAAAGAGGTTGCTGCTCTGGAAAGGTTAAAATAATGGATCACAAAACAGCAATGTGTAAACTTTTGATTGCCTTGAAATATATTGGTATGAATGCTTATGGACAGAAAAAATCGATCTAACTTAATCAAAGTAATATTTTGATCGCCTTTCACAATTGTGACACAAAAAGAAATGCGTAACTCCATGTCATACCTGAGCTAGTGCAATGACAAGTGGATTATAGGTTAATTCATTGTGCATATATTCTACCTGTAATCCTTTATAAGCGATATATAATTCTTTTAGGTCTGATTCTGCAATTTACTTAAAATATAAGTATTTCATGTGAAGTTAAGATATGTAGGTCAATAGCATTATCATTTCCAGCACTTTTTCAACGATATTTCAGCTGTACACGGCAAACACTTCAATTAAATGACCTGTGTTTCCTGGATTGTATTCTAACCGGCACTAATTTACCCTTTCAAAAAGAGCTGGCAACATCTCCACATATGGAGTAAAATCAATATTTTTGTCTTATTTTTCATAGAAGGGTCACAAAAACCTTGTTGCAACTTGGATTCAAACCTGGATTTTCAGGTTACAAGTCCAGCACACTAATATTTATAACCACTAGACATGGCCTAAAACGGTAAAATCATTTGAAACATAGAAACGTCGGGTAAATATCAACAAGTTAGTTTTTACAGTCACCAACATTGCTATAGTCATGTATCTGCACAGTGTTAATCTGAATCTTGATTGTGTTAAGGCTTAATTAAAATGTGTTCACATAGCAAGACACTTGGGTAATAGAAGAATCCATCGGAGGCGGAATATCTTACATTTCATTATTGATTGTTCATAGCAGTGTAAAATTGTACCATAACAAAACAAGGAAACATTGATTTTAAACTACATCAGATTCTGTAAGGACTGATTACCATCGGGGCTGTAGATTGGCAGGCATGCAGCAAACCCATCCAATCTACGAGTTGGGGCAAACGATTAAAAGATCGAACCACAAATGTAATATCAATGAGTTAATATAACTTCTCATTTTATGGCATTGTGAATTTAAAATAATGATAAATTGAGTATTGTAACATTGAATCTAAGTCTGGTTACATAATTATACCAATAATTTCTTATTTAAATAATAAACAGTACAAGGGATTACAAATTAAGAAACACGAAAATTTAGCAATGAAAAGAACTAACAATTAAATCAAGGTTCACTCTAGATTAATAGAAGGAATGGGGCAATATTTAAAAAAAAAAAGATTCCTGAATGAATTTTTTTTTTTATAACGATAGTGATGGTACACCATCAAGTGAATTGGCTGCCATTTATAAGTGAAAATTTGTTGAAAAATGGTGTTGAACCCAAATAAATCAAATTGAGATCATGTGATCTCAGAAGTGGCAAATATTCAGACTCGATATTCAGGTTTAAAACGTGATTATCTGTGTATTTGGATATTTGCTACAGCACTATAAATACCATATGTAAATTTTTTTGAAACTGAACGATAGTTCAGCTTTCTATAGTCGTCACTCGCTCGGCGTGCATGAATTTTGATGCTGGCCAACTACGCATTTCTACATCTGCCATGCTGTTGCAGTGCAAGTCTATGTAAGTTTAGTTTCAATGAGTACTTTCAGTGCTTTGATTAAATATTAGATACCAGTGTTCTGAATGGTAACCTAAGATGGCATTATAGACTATGTAAACAATGAACACCAGCCTGTCACATGACAGACAATACAATCATCTCCATCAACACATGCAGTTTTAATTAAGTGATTCTCTTTGAAATATGCATTAAAGATCATTTGTACAGACAAAAATCAATACATTTCTCAATTAAATCGTAAATATGAATACATTTCATACTGATCAACAGTTTACGGGCATGTTGAATCAATAATTATAAATGATGATGATAATTGGTTGAAATCTGAAGACAAATTCACAAAGGAAGGCAATAAAACACAGGGCTCCATTTAAATGGCTGGGTTTGAGAACCAGTCAGATAATACAGCCATTTCATTGGTCAAGTTTAAATCTGACCTCAGAAACAACCAATCAGGAATAAGGAACAAGATTTGTACACATTTTATACACTTAGCAATAAGTTACCACAGACAGTGGACATTAGGTTAAATTGGACCATACTGTATGTAAAGCAACCACAAAAACATTCTAACAAAACAGTACTGAAACATGGTCATCACTGGTAATTGTCCAAGCTAGAAGAAGAATTTCTTGCAAAGTGGGTCAATAGTACAACCATCAATATAAGAAAATCGGTCACATTTTGATGTGACGATATAAGAAAATCGGTCATATTTTGAGATATCAATATCAGAAAATCGGTCACATTTTGAGGAGATGAACCCATCTATGAATGGTGCAAATTTTTGGAAAAGGTTGTCAACTTTTGATAAATCCTATTAAAACAAGACTTAGTATTCTATTTATTATTGTAACAGTTTACAAAGTAACAATGGAATCCTACCATAAATAATAAATGTTTTCATATGTTGTGTTTATTTATTTATGTGCAAATAAGCAATAAATCTTTAATCCATCAAACTATGTGCAAGAACTGTAGAGTCGGTTTATTGAAAGGTTGTCTACATCGTGTCAGAGTGTCGTTTACATCTTTTATAACCTTGCATGATTCAATAAAAAGCTATTCTTAATGTGATTCATATAAATGGAATAATATCCAACATTTAGGTACATATCTAAGGTCGACTTGTTCCCCTGCTCGAGTCCTTGTTTATTTTTCTTACTTTGTAGCCCTTAATTATTTGTAGCCTTTATTTGGGGTTTCTTTGATATAAAGACCTGAGTATTTTCAATGGGTTTAGCACCATTTTTTAACAATTTTTCATGCAAGTTATATACTGCAGCCTATAAGAACAATCCATTTTACCAACAATTTCTCTTTTTTTTTTATTTGTAAAAATGCCAATGAACCTAAACAGTCCAAATCTTTTTATAACTGAAATTTTGATATACATGTACTACAAAAATTAATGTTGTGAATAAATTAAACTCCATCTATACTTTATATTCTGAACAATTTATTAGAATGCGAAAAAATGCAAGATTTTTAATGATATGCTTCTAAAATCTGCATAAAATGTATCAAAACACTTAATAGTATTCTAATAAGGCCATTTTTGAAAAAAATATTTTGTATGGGGGAAACGCTACCTACTCACCAAAAATGGCACCACCCAACTTATTTGGGTCTCTTGAGTATTTTCTGTCCAATGTATAAATTTCATGGCATAATGGATATGTACTTTGGGTTCAAAGCAAAAAAAAAAGTTGTAAAAAAATATTTCCTAGCTACCTACCCACTGAAAATTCTCTGGATAGGGTTTCCACAAACAACCATTTTTTAAGGAAGGCCTTCAATTCACATAAGATGTTATATAAAAAAATGATTTATTAACCATTTATGTAAATAACTGCAACTATACAAAAATAGATTAAAAATGTTAACTTTTATGTAAATTAAGATATTGTAACATAGGAAACTTATGTAACTTAAGATAGACAGGAACATAATTTAATATTTAGCTATACCTCCATTTTGAAGAGTACACAATTTATTTATAAAGTGAGTTAAGCTAAGACAGCTTTAATGACTAAACTAATATGTGCATTATATTTAAAATGGTGACACAAATTTCAGCATATTCCAAACAGGGCTCTTAAACAGTAGCTTACAAATTTATTTGATTGGTAACTCAATGATTTTAAAGAATAAAGAATCCTAGCTTTGAATTGAATAGTTAATCAATCTCTTTAATCAAGAGTTACACAAGAGGACCAATCATTAACTTACGATGTTTTAATGTTTTGAAACATGATACAAGTCATGGGAGAAGATGCTTTAATACATCTTGCGTACATAAACTGTGAATACTCACCCATAATTTGTAATCGAAACCTTACAAAGAATTTCAAATATGGACATTGTCACCCCCTCCCTGTGACCTCGTACAGTTTTTACATTAATTGCTTTGTGTTCAAGATTTGATCCCCTTTTATCCGATGAACAAAACGTGTAATAATCCCTTTTTTCATCACAACTCCCTCGCAAACCTTGGCAACCCTTATTTTTTAGTAACTAGCAGTATAAATGGTAAAGTTTTACAACTGATGACTAAAACGGCTTTGATGTTTGGACCTTTTGTTAAACACAAAGCTAATGATGGCAAGGCATGTGTATACATGTATTGCTTAAATACTTATTGTAAGGAAAGTGGCATTTATTTGTTCATTGAGTAGAGGACCCCTTTCAAATCGAGCGTTATTTGCCCCACATACAAATCTAAAACGTTTAAATAGGATCTGAAATCACAGGGTATTTACAATATAATCACAGAATCAAATTGAAATAAAATTTGTAACTTTTCCCATCTTTAAAATACTTAGGCTTAAATAAAATGTGTTTGTTTCTCAGGTTACCAGACCAGCAGTGAGTTCTCAAATTTTTTCCAGCGACCCTCGACTTTTTATAGGCCCGAGGAATGCAACATCCATTGTCTCACTTTTTTTACCTTTCTGCATGATTTCAGTAACGATAAAATGATAAATGATAAAAATATAATAATAAAAATTTCCCTACCGACCTACATGTACCCTATTTTTGATGAGCATGTAACCTAAGAAACAAACATTTTTCATGCCTTACAGACTATAATACAAATGAGACTATTTTATTCCCTTTAAAGGTTTAATACAAATATTTCTAAATGAGTCATTATAAATAAGTTTTCTGGTGATAACCCCGAAGTTAGAGCTGCCCCTTAGTTTCTCACAACAAAATGAGAAGTGCAAAGATACAAGGGATGTTTCAGTATGTAAGGAATCTTAAATTAAGAAAAAAATATCATAGCTTTGCAACATACCTATTCTATTTATTTTGATCAAGTAACTATGAATGTGACAATTTATTATCTAGCCCAATAAATTTCATGTTTGGAGAATTGGATATTTTTTAGCAATCTTCAGAGACCTTTGTTAATTAAACATTTTACAACATGCACAAACACATGTTTTGGAGATAAAAACTAAACTGGATTTCAACAACATCACTATTATAATAAACACTTCTGTAACATCACACATTATCATTTAAGTATGTTACAATCATGTATAATAATATCTACCCATATATTATATTAAAATCTACAATTCAATATTACACCCATATAGGTAAATTACCATAAAATATTTCATAGAATTCAACAGTCAGTAACTCCTCTAAATTGTTTTATAATACATCAAACACTGAACACAAAATTTAAAATCCAAACAGGTTTTTTTACAAAAAAATTCCATTATTTGACCAGACACCACACACATATACCGGTACACACAATACTTTAAAATCCAGTGGAATATTTTCAAGTTTGAAAAAGATCCATTGAAAATAAACGTACATAATCACCATAATTCTGAACAATTAAAATCCACTCCGAACTTCATCATTATTCCATTATAATGTTAGTAAAAATGTGCTAAAAGTTTCAATTCTATATACTTTAAACACACTGTGTATAATTAACGGAAGAAAAACAAAACAGATATGTTAAAACATGGGATATAGTCCAACCTGGATTTAATAATTTGTTCAAGCCAGTATTGGGCTTTAATCTATAAGCATAATCCTTTTATATTTGGCATTCCATACTGGCTCAATCTACCTATCTCCAAATATGTTAACAATACAGTTTCTTATACTGAGGAACAATAGCAAGGTTACTACATTTGTACAATTGACAGCTTTTTGTCTAAAGCCGCATTTAAATAAACCTTCAAAACACATCATACTTTAAACTCAAGGTTGTAATAGCACTGCATGCATATAAATTGTATTATCACACATTGTGTATACCTTTTGGAAACATATTATAAATCAATGCATGCCATAAAAATGCATGATTTCAAAGATAACTAAAACAATTATTATATATACATGTATTCTAGCTAACATTTTGATTGACACTAAGTCGCATATAACCGTTGTTCCACAAACATACCATTTTTTAAATTCATCCTGTATTTTGTACGCATCATGCTCAAAAACACGAAAATCTATTTGTTTAAACATAATGGGTTGAGCAATGTAAATATTGAATAATATTAATTAAATCATTTCGAGAGGTCAATTTACCTTTAAACATGTTAAACACACCCTTGATTGAGATTAGGCCATCCTTAAAAAATATTTGTTTGGGGTTGACACTACCTATTCTCTGACAAAAAAACCCCGGCCCTATCCAACTTTTTTTGGACGTAATCTTTTTTCAATATATAAATTGACAGGCATTAAGAAAAACATATTGTAAAAAAATATCTTTCCTACCTATCGATACCTACCCACTGAAAATTCCCTGGGTAGGGTCACCACAAACAAACATTTTTACAAAAGGCCTTATTCAGCTGTGAATGTAAAAACTTTTCAATTGATTTTCATTTATTTGATTTACTTCACTTTGTCTGATGTTTTGATCAAATAAAGGCGTTAGATATTATTAACTGTTCTCAAGTTCCGAGATACGGTAATTATTTACATAGCTTCCATGTTTCTGCATAAATCTCAATGTTATATGCAGAAATTAAAGCTTGTCACAGAGTGGCTCAGACAAGCTAGCTAACGGCAGGTCAATGGTTCTACACAGGAGTACGTCTGGGGTCTTCCTCCAAAATTAAAGCCAGAAGATCACTGAACGACCCTCACTGTTGGTATGACATATATATATAAAACCCCATGAAAAAAGATGATGCAATTTGAATATATAGAATGACTTATTTAACTTAAACTGAGTAATAAATGCATTGTGATTCATTTTTTTCTGACAAGGCCGCAATAAAACTATGAATTAACAGACTTGTATGTGAAAATTTTATGATGATTATGAAAGGTATGAAATATTGATGACCTCCTCCAACTTTTGAATAATAAACATTAGATAAAATTGTCCCCAATGCAAATAAAACGGAGACAAGGGTCATGTGAGACTAGGCGGGAATCCTGCCATCTTGTTACATGTTGTTAAAGACACAGTCAGGGTTACCTATCATCTATGAAAGCCCATTGTAAGGTTTTTAAGCTATAGGAGTCATCTTGCTGTATTATAGTCATACATGCATAGTTTGACAGCAAATATACCTGATGACTAAATAAGGCGTAACACCCATAAAATTGGTAGATGTATAAAGCTTACAGTCAATCAATAGTAACTTTGTAAAAATCTGTCCCTATAGGGTCTTAACTTCGATGGTGTCTCTTAAATTTAAATACAGAATTATTTACTCTGCAAATATTTATGGCACATAAATGGTTGATAGCATGTTTGTTAAAAACAACTTAATGTTTAAAATATACATTGTTGAAACACCTGGTCGGTCGAATAGTGAGTATTAGTCAACAATCGGGACTTTTTTATAGTAAGTAATAAAATCAAAGAGCAACAATGCCTTGCTATTAAATCACCAATCAACCTGAACGCATTAGTTTTATGGCCAAGAAATTTAGATACACTATAGCATTTGTACCTCAAAAGCCGAGAGTGGGCAAAGATTTAAGTTGTAACAGTGGTGCTCATGTCAATTATCATCGTCGGATACCTGTACCGCTACATCACCCATTGGCTTTTCACTATCGATTCACCATTTTGTTAGAACAGAATAAAATATGCATCAACCAACTGAAACGATGCTTACATTTTCGATACTCTTAAGATGTGGTCGCCAAGTTTATAGTGAAACAAATATAGTTTTACTATGAGTGGCCTGATTGGCTGTCAAGCGCATTACAAGATTGTACTGCATCCAATCAGAATATGGCATTGGTTATCTATCAAAAGGCGAATCGATAGTGAAGAATCCCACAGGTGACGTATGCTGTGGAGTGGAGTCAGCAACCATGGGTATCTGACGATGGTCAGTTATGGAACAATTGATTCATGCCACATGTAGTTTCTATCATTTTACAAGCAGCAATAAAAGTATTATTTTATTACATGATTTTTTGCGGTATAGTCATATTTTGTACTAAAAAGGCTTTATTTCTATGTCAGGTAAAAACATAATTTCAGTATCTGAATCATACAGAAACACTCACTATGAAAATATTCAGAGAATGAAGAATATTATATAATAAGCATTAAAAAAATCCATAAACATATCCGTTTCTGAACGATAAACAATAGGTACATAGGTTAAAAAAAACGAAAACATTAATAAACATAGTATGGAGCCCCTTGATTGATTTTTATTAAAAATAATTACTTATTATCCACTAAACAAAACCTATTGTTGTCTTAAACATCTTGTAAAACTTGACATTTTACGTTCAACAAATTAAAAATCAAACATTTTTTTTTTTCATTTCTTCATCATTCTGTGTGACCTTATTGATGGTAAATGTGAAGAAACAATTATTCTTAAAACATTATAGCTGTGAAATTGTTTGAGAATTTACCTTCAATTAGAGAGACAATTTATTAGTGAAAATTTCCATTAAGACAGGTACTGCAGGGAAGAATAGTTCATGAACTTCTTATAAATTTCATGGATACAGATGTAACAGGACTCTATCTGTTCAAGACTTAGTTCATGAACTGGAGTTCATAAGCTGCCGAGGCTCTTAAATTCACATAAATATGTTGAAGAAAAACTGGTTAATGAACATAAGTGTGTAATATAACTGATCTAAATTCCCCCATCAAACATCTATTAATACTTCAAGAACTAGTCATGAACTATGCACAAATAGTTCAAGAAAAAATCATGTTTTCATGAATTCCTATCAAAAAGGTAATACAATACAGCACACAAAAGCAGGCTAAAGTTGACAAATCTGACCCATACTGAGCAACATAAAATAATTTTTTATTGAAGCCAACAAACACAAACATAATATACCATAAAATACCTATTTAATGCCCCAGTGCATAAAATAGCGTGGGGGGCGTTCAATAGGACATTTACAGTAGATCCATTTCTTTTCTATGCAGTATATCATATCCAATACTGAATCTAGCATATCTCTATTATAAACACTAAAATGACTGGGGACAAACTTTTATCGATAAATTATTATCAAGTATTAAGAATAGTAAGAATTTGATACAATTCAATAGTTTAAATAAGTATGTTTAAATTTACCTATTATATTGAATGAATAACTACGTGACCCATGTGGGCTTTTAAAGTCATGGCAAAAATACATTAGCACGCAATCAAATATTAGTCTAAATAAAAGGCTAAATATTTTTCAAAATTAAGTGGGCATCAAATTAACCATGGTTTGAGGGATAGACTGTTGTTACCACAATAAATTGCTATCCCATAAAAATGTGGGTTTGGCTTATCATTAATTAAGTCATTACATCAATTTATTAAATAGTTGTGATGTAAACTAATAAGTTAAACCAGAGCCAGGGCAGTGGTCCAGTGGTTGGCGGTCAAGCACAGTGTAGCCCCATACAGATGACCTACGGTAAATGTCTCAAAAACGTCTAAAAAAGTTTGCTTCTCTTAAAATTAATGTTCATTAAAAAATAATTTTTGGATTTTTTTTGTTACTCTTGAATGCATACACATGCACACTTTTCAGAGCCTAACACATGCAAAATCTTATTAGTCTTTCAATGCAGACAAGATTTTGTACTTTTTATGAAAACAGAAATCTATATTGGGAAATAAAGCGTGACAATACCGGATTAGTAGATCACGAATCTGAATAAATAATTCAAATAAACAAAATCAATACAGACCGTCAACAGTAATATGAAATAACAGATACAGCCAAACTTTGATAAAATGCCGCTTGAATTCAATAATTCAATATTTCAAATTAATAATATACATCAGCATCAGAGCTAGATAATAATTTTATGTTCAGGCTACTCGTCCATCTGAACGACAATTTACAATGTCAATTAGTTCTACAGAAATTCCAACTTGTTCTGAGTTGATTTCTACTCGTAATTACGAGCATATGAGTGGATTTGTTAATAATGTAACAACATAATGTAATCTTATTGATTCCGAATAGAACACATTAAAAACAAAAGTTTCAAATTCAAGGTAAGCCTTTAATTCATTCGGCTTTCCGGTTGGCTGATTTCAGAAATGTCTTCGGAAGGGCCATCCTCTCTATCTGAGAGGGATGGGGCAAAATAAGAAGTGCCTCGCCATCACAAACAGTGCAATTCGTCGAACTTATTCAAGGCACAAGGATGTTCATTAAATTGTAACTCATTTATTTATACAATAATTAGCAAGTGCTTGATAACATAATAGAACACCATTGAAATAATAGCTAAACGTTGAACATTAAGGGATCTATATATTCCTGTTTCTTAGTACATGACAGTCATTAAATAATGTTTCATTATCTTATACCGTACTATGTCATTCATAAATGTCACCAAATGCCGTACAGTAGTTAGATATCGGTCCCCAAAGGCTACGTTTGTATATAAATCTAAATCACTCCACGATATACCACAAGGCGTCATCTGAATGTTTTACAGGACTTTTTATTTTCTTAATAAATCAACAGATTTTTTGTTTCAATTATCAATCTTCATACCCCCTCCCCCGTGGCTCGTAATTAGAGATTGCTTAGAGGAATGGAAACAGCCCATCCGTAAGACAGAAAGCACAAAAATATAATGAGATTATCATTGTATTAGCTGTTTTTCTCTCTGTCACAGGTATAATGTCCCACCACAATCAAGAAACATTTGGCAAGTTTTGCAGGTAGACCCAATGCATACACCTAGGTAGAGCCATTGACCTTTCGTAAGCCAGCAGGACAGATTCCACCCATGTGTAATTTTTGGCCCCACTCGGGATTAGAAATCGAAATAATAGGGGTCTAGTGATTACTAGGGACCCATCAACATAGGCCCCTAACATTAGGACGTCCTGAACCTGCAGCTTTATTTCCTTATACACCACACCTGGGATTTTAATTTCAAATGAAGAAATACACAAATTCACTAAAAACTCAAAATCTGATAACCAGATTTTCTTCAGAAAAATGACAGCTCTTTAACAACACATGTATTTTTGTCAATCTTAAAATAGATTGAAACCAAAATGATTTTTTTAAATCACATAAAAATTTTGGTCAAGTGTATAATTTTTTTTTATAAGTGCAGCTGATCATGATGAAAAGTTTCATGTTTTATTAATTATCATAAAACAAAGAGAAATGTATAATCAAGGACCTATATACACATATATTAGTCCTTGATATAATTAATAAATGAAGGTAATAAATAATCCTATATAATGTATTATGCTCACCTATCAACCAAAATTAAATACTTTGTTAGTTTGACATATTTCTACAATTTTATAAAATTAATACAATGAATAATAAGATCATTCATATCATCAAATACAGAAAAAAGTCTTTTTACCTTTTCTAAATTGTATTATAAAATCCATCAATAATGTTCACTGACATAAGAATTCCTTGATAATTAATCAAATCCTGTCACTTAGGAATTCATCGTTCACCATTTGGTATACTTCAAAATAGTACTCTAATTAATTATATCAATAAATTATTCAATATAAATGAAGTTAAAAAAGATTTCAAAATCCATGCATATAAATAGTGTTTTTCTTATTTCCAATAAACAATCAAACACAACTCTCTGTATTTTAGCCAAAAAAAACCCCCACTTCAACGAAATATCAATATTCAGATTGGTAGCTTCCTTTTTTATAAAAACCACACACATCCATATATGAACAGTTTAAGTAAATATCCGGGTTTCTGAGTTAAATCTTGGCAATCCTATATGAACATCAAAACAACACCTCTGTCGGTTCATTAAAAAAAACGTCGGCTAACTCCAACACGTTGTCACATCACAATTGAACAAAAATCCCGCCGAAGTACAAAAGAATACAGGCAAACGGAAAATGGCCCACTGTTACACATATATAGACAAATAATACTTGGCCACAAAATGTATTGGTGTAGTAAACTATGTTATCGCTATAGTCTGTATGTTAAATGTGGTTACCTGTAAATTTAAACATGAAGGCTAGGTAAAACTGATCGAAAACCATTATCAAATCATAGTGGCTGGATTTAGTACATTTAAGTCTCACGTTAAGTTTACTGGTATAGCAAAAAGCTGAAAAGTGAATTTAAGTTATAAAAAAAGATAATTATTACAATTTTAATAACAGAAGTTCTTTTTAGCTATAAAAATGAATTAAGCAATAAGTTGAACATAGTCTGAGGAATGCATCCACCCAAATTTTAATCACAGAATTATAAATCTATGATTGCATGCAAAAGGGAAGGAGAACAGTGCTTTTAAGTGTAACAGAGTTTGAACAGTAATTTACAGTGAATGAAAAAACTGACAAAAAAAGTAATTGGAATTTTTTTAATTCACTTCCTTTTGATTAACAAAATGATTAAATTCATTAGATACTAGTAGTCAGCAAAGTACTTAATACATGGGCGTTATATACTGCACGTTAATTTCAATTTCTTAATAATGACGCAAATTTGTAGCCTGCTGAGGTATTTGAAATATTTTATACAAATTAGTGATAATTGACAACAATAGTAATTCTGTCAACAATAGATCATGAACATAAAATTTTGATGTAAAATTTTGCTTTAACACTGAAAATTAAAAAGTAAATCAATTTTAAAGAAAAATCAAGTAAATAAATAGAAGTATTGATCTATAGTCAGTGTGTACAATCAGAGTATGCTAATTGTTCAGCAAATACAAACTATGTACCATTCAAGAATATTCGATTATGACAAAAAGTAACTGTTAAACAAAATCTGAATTTAATATGTTTAACTGTTTCAAAATGAAAAATAAAATCAACAAAACAGACATACTTATTTGGATTTCCAGTCAGCCGATTTCATGAATGAATTTGGAGGGGCCATAACTAGGCCAAAACAGAAAAGTTTCTTGCCGTCACCCAAATAGTCTAATTATTTGGACTAGGCTTGAATGTATGTCCAGAATTAGCCTATGAAATTCTGTCATGAGTTTAATAAAAGACTGACTAAAAGCTTAAAAAAGGCTGATTTCCTTACCTATAGATGCAGCAAAGATCAAACATCATAGCCCATCAACAAACAACTGTTTTGAATATTCTGAAAAAAAAAGAGAAAAAGATTTGTTTAATCAAGATTTATTAGGCCCAATGAATGCGGTATCACAAGCAGATGCAAGGGGGGGCTAATAGTCCTGACCATATATACAAATGAAATATCATTAAATGAAAATAGCTTTAAATGAAATAGCATTCAATTCCTAAATAGTATGCCCCCTCCCCCAGCCTGAAATCCTGGATCAACCTCTGGGTATAGCCACTTTTTCAACTTTCAGCACGCTTTAAAGAACAATATACAATGGAAGAAGAGGACCTACAGGCATACACCTAGGTAGAACCACTGACCCCTCGTAAGGGAGCTGGACATGTCTGGTCCCTGTTGGGATTCTAACTTACAGCAATGATGAGCTAGTGGCAATAAGTCAGCAACAATACCACTCAACCAAGAGTGAAATCCTGCAATGCCAGCTGCAGTACAACCAACTTCTTTGGGAACACAAAAACATTCAGTACACAGATCATTGAACAGAACAGAAGTGAACTGACCATGATAGCAGAAACAATCCAAATGCACAAGCATTATCCAAGGACACCAAAAATAACTGACAGGCAGTTTGCGGGGAATGATGTTAAAAAGCACTTGCTGACAGAGATGATAAACATTTAATAAAACAGAATGTCGCCAGCCAGGATTATATTTGTATGCAACAAATTTGATAAAAAAATATGAAGGTACAAAAATAAAACTGTCAGTATAAGTGTTAAAATGAGATCATAAAACCTACAGCAGTCTGACATTTAACGGTTGTCATTCATATTTGTGTTTTCTGGAAAATAATGAAATGAAATAACATTAATTTGATTATAGTTTTAACATTTACAATGTCCTTATAACATTTACAAGTTCACTTTAACCTCTGTGGACTGGTTAAGTTATGGTCCCTGACTAGTAATCACTAGCCCCATACTGCTGTGAGTTTGAATCTCACCACGGACACGACAAATTTCACATGTGAGGACCTGTCCAGCTAGCATACAGAGGGACAATGGTTCTCTACCCAAGGGTCTCTCCTCAATATGCACGAACTTATATGCTTGTAGCTCTAACAAGAAGAGGTTAAATTGCTGTAGCTCGATTGCATCAGAAATTGATTATTATTTAATTTTGAAGTTTGAGAAGTTATCAAATAAAGTGACACTTTGTTGGTAAAACTGTCATTCATTAAGTACACTGTAAACAGGCAAACAAAGACAAGAAGAAACTGAACCACAACCATTAGTCAAATCCAGCAAGCATTTTTGGCAATCAAATAAAAACACCAACAGATGTGTACAAGGGCTGGAATTTCAGTCATCTGCTATATCCTAATAACAGTTTAAGGACCCATTTGTTTCTATTTTGTTTGTTTTATATTAAGTTTAATAAGGATGTTTGCTAGTTTTCACATAGACATCGAGGGCTCAGCGCAACAGTGTCGTAACTTGTTCTTATTTTTAATATGAGTTACGACACTGTTGCGTTGCAGAATAGAAACTGTTTCACAGAATTTGTTTAAACTTCGCATGATCATAGCATTATGACAAAAGGAACATTTTAAGTTAAAAAAAAATTGGGGGTCACCAATCTCATTTTTGAGTTATCTGCCCCTGAATTTGTTGCTTATTTTAGGTCAGAAGTGATAGATCTTTGTTTTATGTTTTGCAAAAATAAACAATTTAAAGCTAACAACAGTCAAGTCTGTGTTAGTAGCCACCACCTAATAAAGACACCCACTGAATATATAAAGGTCATTCTTTTAAAAACGTCATTAATTATTTAATATGGAACAGAATAACCTCCAAATAAAGGCCACCTGTCAATAAAGACCATATTTATGTATTTTCCCAAGGGTGGACTTTGTTCACAGATTTGACTGTACTTTTATTTCTGAGAAAATATTATCTTACAATATATGCTGGTTACTGATTGGTAAACAGGTTTTTTAAACTATCCACTGTAAAAAAATAATGAAACATTTTTTGATAAAAGTCCAACAAACTAAATGAACAAATCAACAAACAAACACAATTATTATCCAAATATTATAATTTTTAGTCACCAACAAAATTAATATAGCCATACAAAGTTTCCCATTTGATTAACCATCAAGCTGTCTGCTCTCAGGGGGAGGTCTAGCTGTGGTCAGTTCTTTTTGTGGCTTAGTACATTACAATTTTAATCTTTTCCTCAATACATGTACACATAAATATCAATACAAACAGGAACATACAGAGACAAACGAAGACAATCATATCTGGAGACCAAGCTAATTTGACCAGGCCAACTTTATATTTAAACTACATGTAATTAACTATTAAGACTGACCCATCCCCCAAAAAAAAAAAAAAATCATGGCGGTTTTGAAGTTCAAAACCTTCGCCCAAAGCATGAATGAAATTCCCAAGTATAAAACTATATAAATAAAAACATCATCGAGTCCGTTTATGGTCAGTTAATTCTCTACTACATTGGATTAAATTGTTGCCACATGCAGTATATAATTACATAACCAAATCTATTTAAGCTTAGAATTACTCTCGATTATTGACATTAAGTATCGGGTATATTTATCTAACAATTGAAAAAGCCAAAATCGAACTACAAATAAACATTCGACTGGACATGGCCATATGGGAAAATTCTATTCAAAATTTTTATCATCCACTTTTATACTTGAGTGTGGTTTTATTTTCATATCTTCTTACAGTTACTACAACATATCAGTTTATATTAGGATTGAATAAAACCCTTCCTCTAATGGAGTGCTTAAACAAGAAAATAATATACATTATAATTTAATAGCAATACAAAATACCATATTTAATTTATCGTTTCAGGGGTTAAAATAATTTTCCCAGTAAGAAACTTAAAGTTAATCACTATCATGTATTTATCTCTGTAAGTGGGTTTTATTTTAATTCAACACTTCAATGACTCGTTGTATCAGATACCAATTTAGTGAATAATTATATTTAGAGGGTTATTTTTAAAGTGCATGCACAGAATTCAGTATTAATACATGACAGTGATCTTAAATAATATACAAAATGACCATAAGTTATAAATTGTCAGCAATGGTTGCCAAAGTTACTTTATAGTTTCTTGTTCAATAAAGCATATTACCCTGGAAACTAAATAAAGCAACTACCACTGAAAATATTAATTGCCATAATTTTGTAACCTGTATCAAGAAATTATAGAATGGTATTTTTTCACAGGGCGGCCTAGCTTTATTCGAAGATGACTGGTAACACAGGTTTGACTGCATATTAATACAGGGTGAGCATTATTATATGATAACATAAATAACTTTAATAACTTAGTCAGTTTTTAAGATAATATATATTGTTGTATACATTTGATTAGCGCACACATTTATTCTGCAAATACAACATTTTCAAATGTCACTTATTTTTTTTTCAAATGTTCGAAATGTCCCCTTCTATTCTGCAAAACCAGCTGCAAATGACGTTGAAAATTACCAATTGTGTCATTGCATGTTACATCATTGATGCTACGGAGTTCATGTGGTATTTGCGTCTTTAAATCAAGTATTGTTTCTGGTTTAGCAGTATACACTCTTTCCTTCAGGCATCCCCATAAAAAGAAATCTAAAGGATTTAAGTCCAGTGAGTGAGGAGACTGACCAAAGATGGTCTTCAGCGAAATGATCCTATCGCCAAATTCTGTTTCAAATTGCTCAAAGGCACATCTGCCATATGTGGCGTAGCGTCTTCCTGTTGGAACCAATCATTATCATAGAACATTTTCTTGCTTGAATGATTTTTCCATTGACTATTTTAATGTATCTTTATAATAGTGACATTTTCATTTTCTTCTTCATAGAAAAAATGGACCGATTATGTCGTGCGTACTCAATGCCGCCGAAAACGTAAATTTGTCACTATGCAATGGTCGTTTGTTGTAGGATTCAGGATTCTCAATCTGTTTTTTGCTGTTCCTTCTGTTCCAAATTAAGAAACTAACGTTGTAATTTGTTGAGTAGATCGTGTAGCTTCTGAGTACATTTTTTTTTCAATTTACGCTAAACACGTTTCTGTGATTTGCATTATTCAAAGTACAGTTCTACAGTTTCTACTTTTCCAGCTTTCTTGGAATGAGTGAATATGTATGACGTAATCGATGACGTCGATGACGTCACGTTGACGTCGCATGCATTTACTCATCATATCCATCAAAACTTTGGGCTCATTAGCTTTGTAACAAGGGACAAACCACTTGTCTGTCACAAAAACTGACAAAGATATCAAAGTTAAATATGTTATCATATATTAATGATCACCCTGTAGTTCACCTAAAACTAAACAAAGAGTGTCTATGATATTCTTCCAGTGCTATAATAAACAAGCAGTCAAACCTGTAAATAAAGGCCACAAATGGGAAAGACAAAATGTGGCCTTTATTGACAGGTGGCCTTTATTTGGAGGTCGATTTGTTCTTAATTATTATTGAGTTTTAAAAGATTGGCCTTTATTCACAGGGTGGCCTTTATTCGAAGGTGGCTGTTTGATTGTACAAAGTGGACGTTTAGAAATTCAGCTCAGTGCACATATGTACATACATTATACAGTCTGGATGTCATGGTGGCCTCGTCAGTCTCGGTGATTTGTAAAGTAACATACAACATGACAGCTCTAAATTAACCACACACAGAGCAACAAATCTGATACATTTATAAAACACTGTAAAAAACAAATATCTTCACTCAGAATGTAATGACCAAGAAACAGGATTTTCCGAACACCACAAAAAACATCCATTAATAACCTATCAGTCTCTTGAACCTCAAACTTTAGCCAACAACTATCAACAATATATTTGTTATATCTGTGAATACTTTAAACTAATAGGATGGGGAGTATACCATTCTGTGGTAGTATCAATCAATAAATCTTCTTCATCTTTCTAAAAGAGGTTTGACAAAAATGAAGATTTTCGTTCATATCATAATAAATTATAATCATATGTAGAAGTTATTGGCTCCTTGTTAAGGATAAGCTAGCACTGCATGCGGTAAGAAAACAGACCATGAACGCTGGTTAGGTGAATCAAGCACCTAGCCCCTCACTACTATGAGTTTGAATGGACCAACTAGGACCAGAACAAAATTCACATGTGAGGAAGCTGTCCAACTTATACCGGTACTGCTTATGGATGGTAAGTGGCTCTATAATGGTGATGTACACATGGGGACTTCCCCAATCACTGAAATTATAAAAGTCAAGTGACCTTGGCTGTGCCATGGTGTGAAGTTAAGCCACAGAAAAATGTCAAATATTGAACCCCTGCAGTTCAACATAAACACTTGAATTTCCCATAAAAAAAACTCATGTACTTGAATTATACATAAACAAATTATCATTTTGTACACACACTATAAAGCAGGGATGCTATATAGCATCCCTGTATAGCATCCCTGTATAAAGGCAGTATTTTTTCTAACAAAATTGGTCAAATTAGTTACCCCTGTTATTCATAATTCATGAACTAGTCATGTTTTTATTAATTCCATTTCAAGGAGTTGTACATAATCAGTTTAATCCTCTCCCCTGTCCCCCGCAACCAAATCTGAAGCTCAGAATAATTACCCATAATACCGGTAATTCAATTTGCATTTTGATGAAATAAATTTTATGTTACATCAAATTCATGTAAAACATAACATATTCTTTCATTCCTTTTCATCACTTGAACTTCAACGATGTGTTAGTCATCAAAACTGAATTATCACAAAATACAGGAAAATTGTCATAATAATTAATGATAAAAACTTGTCTATTTTTGTATGACCCAAATTTGTAGTGACACGCTTATCTTGACAAAAATATGAAATATGGACAATAAGATGAAACAAGTTATATCGAACAGACAGTAACAAAATATCATATTTATGTGAATAGTAAAGCCTTCAGCATTCTAAACAAAGAAGAGCATTGTGGGACAGAAATAACTTACAGGTAGCGGACCATGAATGATGTCAGGTCTATATATTGTACAGCATACTTTCTACATCTCACGTTAGAGGCGACCTATTTCTTGTAACGAGAGATCCTTTAATACGAAAAGGTATTAAATTTCTAAACAATGTCACATTTGTAACTGGAGACCATTTAATTGCAGGATAATCATTGATAATATCCACAGTAGAGTAGAATTAGCTTTATTTGTGCAATTGTGTGACACAATCCACCTTTTCGAGGTCCCAACTCGTCATAAAATCAGGTTATCTTGTGTTGAATCCAAACTTTATAAACCAGCCATCTATGTACTAACTGCTAGTAGCTATTCTGTCATTTCACACTTAAAATCTGATCAAAAACTTGGTAAATACGACAGAAAATTCAATGTGAAATCAATAGATTTAATCAGTTGTAAAAATGTATTTCAGTATAAATAGTTAATATCTGCTAGAATATTCACGAAATTTGTAAATTCTAAATCATGCAAATTGCCATACTTGTTGAGTTTGCTCAAGGTTAGCAAAAGGAGATAGAAAAGATTAGTTAACACTTATTTAGCAATTTAAAATTTTGTGCAAATAATACAAAGATACGGACACCGGGAGTCCTTTACGGATCAATCTATGACAGGAATACATTAAAATTTCAACAAAAAAACTGCTGTGAACAAGTGATAGATATTAACACCAAAATCATACGAAAAAAAAATTGTTGAGAAAAAATGTCGAAACACGCTAATAAAAATATGAAAAGGAGTTTAAAAAGGTGGTTTTATCTACGATTTGACACAGAAAATTGAACTAATTTTCAGTTCTGTAATGATTCATAACACAAGCAATATAAACAGCAAACTAACAATGACAAAGTGAAATATTTTGTACAAACATTACTATGTTATTACACACTTTCTTTTTGCTCTATTACTTTATTGCATTAAAATTTTCTTAAATTGTTATAGCTACACATTTTGAATACTCTGATTCAGTCTTTAGAAACAAAATGGTTCAGCACACAAAACCTTCCATGTACAGTGCAACCTCTCCAAAGCAACACCCTGTTGTTCAGAGGTCAATTGTTGCTCTAGAGAGGTTAAATTAATAACAGTAGAAAAGATCACGCTGTTGTTGAAAGGAGGATGTTGCTCGAGTGAGGGTCACCCTGGAGAGGTTGTAATGTACACATTTTTAAGAACAACCCATCTTACAATTGAATCATTACCGGTATATATTATTGTAGTTTTAAGATGTATTCTTGTTAGAAATGTGCATAGCAATATTTATGTGCCAATCTCCTCTGTTTATATTAAAGGTACAGAGAGCCATACTTCTGTCCTCATCCAAGATGAAACATTTAGATGTTTGTTTATTTAAGTTTTACGCCCCTTTTCAACAGTCAGAGTCATATGAGGCAGACAGTTCATCTAACCTTTGTTCCTCGGAAGAACCAGTACTAGACTCCCATCCTCCATAAGCAACTGCCTTCTTTCTCACATAAAGAGATATGGTCGGTTGACTTGGCTCAAACCCATGACCCTCTATCAGTGAGAAGTTACAGTGATTTGAAGTCAGCAACCTTAACCACTTAACCACAGAGGCAGGTCTTATCATTTATTTTACTTTTGAGATAATGTTAGAACAAGAGTGCTGCAAGTGGTGCCAACATCTGTCTCTTCACCGCCTCAGTGAGATCTATCCCCCTTTGCAGTTTCATGTTGCTACCTCCTATATGTTATGAGCTACATTCAAATTTTGGCATAGATGCAGACGACGTCATCATGCAGACGCAGTGATCACAATAGCTTGACTTTTTCTTTGAAAACAGCCGAGTTAAAAATGAGATTGAAATAAAACTCTTACTTAAAGTGGGAGCCTGAATGTCAAAGCAATGCTTTTGAGACAAGGTTAGCAATTTTGCTCTTTTTTGTTGTTGAGGCTACATACCAATAAAATGAGCAATATTATGAATCTACTATTTTTCTATATAATGATTATTGTATTGATCATACAGACAGTTAGACCATTAACTGTAATGCAAGCATAATAAATGTGGGACTTAAAAGAATTAATAAAATCCAAACTGATATCCTGAAGGGTTCAAATCCTACTGGAAAGAACACAGCACAACTTCTTTACAATCTAAGAATCAAGATAGAAATTCTGTCTATGAGTAATAATGAACGGATAATATTATATCACAAACCATGTTTCATGATTTATATAAGGTATGTAAGTATGTATATACTTGTATGTTACTGTGCCATTCATTGTCAAACATTAAGTTTCAAAATCATATAAAACGTAACCCAAAGCTGATTCATTCAAGTACCACACTTATAATGGTTATAAAATATAACATAAACAAATTCCAGTTTTACAGTCCATTTGATTCAAGCATAAAAACAGTTTTTATTGCTAACAATGAGTCATAGTATAATATACAATATTTATATAAAAGCCATAGTGACTGTTCAAGGATAGGGACCGCTCTGGTCGAGAGGTTATGGTCCCGACTAGTGGTCACTCAGTTCCTCACCGTTGTGAGTTTGATTCCATCTGTGGGACCAAATTTATGGAAGTTTGGTGGTTTTACTCAGTTGTACACCCGGGATTTGCTCCACCACTAAAGCTGGAAGGTTGCCAAATGACCCCGATTGTTGGTGCAACATTGAACCCCAGTGAATCTTTTTTGAGGATCAATACTTATAGGCCAGTGTTACATCTTTTTTACTTAAATTTGATCACAAAATATTGTCATCTTTTTAAAAAAATGCCATTATGAGTAGCATTTAATATGTTAAGGGCCATCATTGACAGGGAATTTTTCCCAAAATTTTCTCACTACCCATGCCCGTCAACAGGGGAAATTTAGCGCAACAAATTACAAAAGGGGAATATATAACAACATTTATTTTCTATGGAATATTAGATGATTTAGTTGTTTAAATCATAAGTGTAAATATTACTACACTGTAATTCGAGCAATTTTGATGCAAAAACTTTTACGTTTTTCTTCTTTTTACATGATTATGTGGAAAACACTTCTTGTCAGGGGAATATTCTGGCCAATTTAGGGGGAACATGAAGGAAATTTTGCCAGGGGAAACTGCCCATATACGGCAGTAAATATAGCGAAAAAATAATAACTGATTAAACACTCTTTATTCTATTTATATACAGTCAAACCTGTTTTAGCAGCCACCTTCTAATAAAGAACAGAACAGAACAGAACATGATTTTATTTAGTAACTTATGCATAACATAACTTATCTTGTTACAAACATATGTTTAATAAATACAATAAAGTTTAGGTCATGTGAATTTGAATAAAGCTAGGCCACTCTGTGAAGAAAGGGCCTTTCTTTTAAAAACTGTCATTGTTTATTTAGAAGAAATCAATTGACCTCCAAATAAAGACCACCTATCAATGAAGGCCATGTTGTGTCAATCTGTCCCATGGGTGGCCTTTGTATACAAGTTTGACTGTACATATAATGCTGTGTTCACTGGTAAATTTTCAACTAAGTGCAGTTTTTTGTTTGCTACATTGAATGTAGGAGGAGCATTATTATGGTGTATGAGTAGAGTGTTGAACTCCTAAACCCAGAGGTTGCAGGTTCAGTTTCCTCAGTGGCAGACTTTGACCTGAACTTTCAAAATTTCTTCTTTCGAGACGAGCACTGGTAAGAAACCAGGAAGCCGTCATCGAGAGTACTCAGTAGTTAATATAAGTTGTAAGAACTTGTTCTACAATCAATGTAAAATAAATAAGTTTAAATTAATAAATAATTGAATGTACACCTTCATGAGGTAAATACTATTTTCATTGAGATCAATGGTTTGTACACCATTGCAGTCTTAAATAATAAGAGGTCAATTTTAAGCACATCTGTCTTACATGCACATGATGAATTGTGCATCCAAATACCAGTATCTTAACATGGTAGTAGCATATTGAAGGGTTGAATATTTTCAAGCCTGAATTGAATGATAACTTATGGAATAATTGTATAATATCAGCAATTATAGTAACAAGTTGTTAACATGTTCATATAACATAATTATGATCATTATTTCAATGCTTATACAGTCAATACATTTCCTTCTATCAATTTAAATACAGATACATGCAAAAATGTCCTATGTAGCAGAAATAAGGAAGATTATCACAAGTCACCTTGCCCTAAATTCTGTATGTGGTACGTTAGAAAATTAAACGAAAATATTTTATTCCACATTAAACAAATTTAAATGACTGTCACAGTGTAAATGCAGGATTTTTCTATGGTTATTATGTTGAGAAATGAGGTGGATTTTATAGTATTTCAAATTAAATTATTCCAACCTTTATAAATGTCAAAATACTTAAAAATCAACATTTAACATTATGCAAATCTACTTGGTTAACATGATCATATAATTAGGCTTCCACGTTCTTTGCAGATATAATCTATGTGTTGATTTTTGCAACAAAGCCAAACAGATAGAACAAAAGTCAAATATGTTTAATTAATGTTCATTTGAGATTAGAAGAATTTGAAATATGTAACAATGAGCTATCCTCCCACATTAAAGATGTGAAACAATTTATTATATAGTAACTATATTAGCAGGCAATCATAAATATCCAATACAAAGAAAAACAGTGATAGAGTATGGTAAAATAAAATGGATCGAAAGTTCAACTACGGTACTCTTGCATCAGGCCGCAGCATCGAAGTTGAAGAATGCAAAGTATGACTGTAGCTTGAGAGAACTCAAAGCTTTATTGGAATGCTAAACTAGTCCAATTGTTGACATATACAAACTCAACAACCATTCTTCTCTTATTCAATGATTAACAATATGCCTCAACAAACAATGTCTAGAAGTTTGGCTGACCATTACTGGTACTTTAACATGATTTGTGGCCAGTGTTTTAGTCCAATAAAGATAATACCTTGATACTAATGTCAGATGTCAATGGTCCTCATAACCCTAATAAAATCCCTTAGACATAGTGGAAGGATTACTGAACACACCCTTATACAACAGGTTAGGCTTAAGGTCAGTAAATCTGAGATTTCATAAATCTAGGCTCCCCGCTATTTGAGTTATGTACGCAGGATCACAAAGATCAAGATGTCAAACATAAATAAACTTTTGTAACTGTTTATGTTGAAATCATGAAGTTACGGTAGATCAGTTTGGTGCAAATTTATCATTTTTATCACTTAGTAGATTTGCTACTGACAATGTGGTACTTACAGGAGACAGTGTTACAGGGCTCTCAGGTGACCCTAAAATGGCATTTTGACTCTTGAAATAAGTAAAAGAAAGCTTCTGACTCTTGAGAATTTGTACCAAAGGGTCAAATTTACAATGACTTTAGTAGGAAATTTTGTTGACAATTAAAATTATTGTCAGCTATGAGTCATTTTGACGTTTTTTTTTCAAGGAATATTGTTTTCATTATAATACAAACCGGTGCATAGGACCAATTCTTGAGAAATTGATTATATTTCTAATGAATGTTTATAACTATTTTCATAAAAAAATAATTTTCAATACACAAATATGTGGGGATTTTTGCTGACAACAGGAAAATTATACGATAGCCTTGCTAGTACTTTGTTAAATAGGACAATTTAGAAGGACACAAATTAAAGGAGACCCAATGATATGTAAATGGCACAACCAGTGTCTAGTGGTCAGTGCGCTTAAAAGGATACTGATAGTTCAGCAGATTTAATGCTGTTTTTCAGTTACATATGATGGCTTGAGCTCACCTAACCAATTTTCCTGAACTGAAATTTGAAACTGTATACACCCTTTAAATTAAGAGGTAATTTGAATTGTCGCCCCTGAATGACGTCATACGAGGATACCGGTGGATAAGACAATTTTATCAACAGGAAATCAATATCGTCAAAAACTATGACAACTAAAGGTATTTTACTACGAAAACGGTGATAATTAATATTTAGATATAAGACAAGGTTGTTGTAATGAACAATTATTCCGTTTATATGTTTTATATGAAATATTCGAGCCTCGGATTGATTTTGTCATATATTTTCGCGATCTCAATTGTATGTTAGTTTTTAACGTATTTGTTTCGCACGGACTGCAAACTCGAGTCCGTTTATATGATACAGTAAAATTATGGATCGGGAAACAAGCAATGCTTAAAATATGAATTTCTTTCCACTAGCATGCGTGTAAATTTTGTTTGTTTGTTAGTTTCAATTCGTTAAAATGTTCCTGTAATGTTGCCAATGTTTAGATTTATCAAGTGAATGCTTTGCGTACATGTATATTCTTTTCATATTTATTTTACAGATCACATGGGTATTAGTGAGATTGATCACGACTATTCTTAACCAGATAACATACAACCAGGATTTTTCATAGCAAGTTCTCTTGAAAAGTCAGATGGTTCTGCCTTAGATTTGCCCAATAAAATAAAGAGACAAAAGGAGTCAGACTGAACATTCGTACATTCATAGGACAGTATCATTTTGATGAAATGACTGAAAATGAGGTGAGACAAGCTCAAAGCATTGCTGCAGAAAGAATTTATAATGTGGAAAAGGCAATGAATATATAAAATGAAGAACTTTCACATGGATTTACTTTTGTGACTGATGTAATGATATACAAATATTGTAATGTCACATTGTCAAGTTGTTAATTTTCACATTATCATAAATATATAGCTGTGTGTGTGTAAGCCTACTGAATTGATGTAATTAAATGTCTAATACAAATGTAATAGTTATAATAACTCTGTCTTGTGTTACATTTTGCTTGAGACTTTTTGGACAGTCGGTCCGACAAGCTTGAAATTTTTTTGGACTGAGAGGAAATTTGCCAGGCGGATGAACTGATGAGATAAGATTCTTCATCAGACCAACACAGTCTATCAGACAATCCACCATTAATCGCAAAGTCTGATTCTTGTCGGCTTGATTTGTTTTAACTCAATGCCATGACAAAATAAAACCAGTATTAAAACCATCAGATAATTAGGCATCCCACATTCTATTATATGTAAAAAGCATAATACAGGTAACAAAAGGCCACGAGTAACTTACAACTAAAATGTATATATATATATATGTATAGAAGAGACAACTTAAACAGGCATAAAATACAGGACTAGTACTGTTCACAGCAACATGCAGTACATTACATGTATACAGTACAACCTCTGTAGAGCAACACCCTGTGGGAGCTGCAAATATCGGCCGTTGTTTAGAGGTTGTAAATATCAACTTAGGTAACTTTTGAATCTGTTGTTATAGAGAGGTTGTTGATCTACAATGGGCCACTCTGGAAAGGTTTTACTGTACATTAATTCAGCTTGACTGATATGACCAAATACCAAACAGTTCATGAGTTTAGAAACTTGGGATATAGAAATGTGGCTGTTATTGGCAGGTGGTCTTCATTCAGAGGTCATTTTGTTTTAATTAATCAACTACTTCTTTAAACGAATGGACTTCGGCATTCACATCATGGCCTTTATTCAGAAGTGACCACTAACACAGGCTTGACTGTACACCTAAATTAAAACATTCAAAGAATATCAAGATATCTAATAAAGTAGATCATCTACAATGAGTCATAAAATTTAAACAACATACATTTTTATACCACAAAAAAAGTCATTAAAGTTTCAACTTTTCCAACTTCCTGATAAAAACATGTATATCAAAATAAATGCATTATTATCCGTTATCAATGTTTTTCTACATAGGTTGTGGCTATTTTTTTCAGACTTTTAACTACAACTTTGAAACTTTGAACTCTTGCTCAAGACATTTCTTTTCACCGAAACAATATAAGAATACGACAATGAAATATCATACATTGTCGTACAAAGCACTGCAAACTATCGCCTATTTATATTCTGTCTTATGATTTCATAGATGCACAAGTTTTTTCAACAGATATTAATAATATGTTTTTATCGAATTAATCAACAAAGAGAGAATGATATTGGTAATCGTTTTCATGTCACTAATTAATGCATTGATTGTTGGACCCCAATTATTTTTAATTAGTTTATCACACCCGCTGATTACATCTTGAAAACACATGTTTGACCCTCAGGCGACTGTGAAAACTATTTTCATACGTAAACAACGGGTGCTATATTAGACCCCTGACCGTTTTCCCCCCAATCTCATTGCTTATCTAATTGTAATCAGTAAGGATCGTGTCAACAATTTTACGTTATTCTGACAAGTAGACATGCAATATATAACACTGGAAATTGGACTGAGATCAAACAAAATTGATACCAGAGACAATGCTTGGATTATACAAATTAGTGACAAAAATATGACAGAAAAAAGCACTTAAGTGCTAATAAATCACAAAGATGAACATGTGGATTTTCAAAATATGTAAGTTGACTAGCTGACAATTATGCATGGAATTATTTTTTCTTTTCAACAAACCAAATTTATTATTGCAAACCACAAAATTTCCGAAATATATTTTTTACTTGCCATTGTAAACCCCTTCGGAAGATTATACATATATTCTACTGTAACCTGTAATGATGGACAAAATATCCGTGAACAAATGCCATTTATAAATATTAATATGAAATATCGAACGTACGTTGTCTTCTTAATTAGATAACAATATAACTTATTAATATAGTAAAACACAAATTTTTGTTGTAATTTGTACAACCGAGAAACAAACCGAATTCGCCCTGTACGGCAAAATATCGATTGTATCAGCTTTCTATCCTCGTTTGACGTCACATCCGGTAAGGGAGTTAACTCTTGTGCGCATGAAATCGGTTAAATGAAAGGGTCTATACAGTCCAACATTATAAGGATCAGGGATCATGGACCATAATGTCAAGTACTGATCTAGATATTAGCATTCTTCAAGACAAGAAAACCCCATTCAGCACAAATATAAACAACAAGTATAGCAATTGTCGGTTAAAGAATTGTTGGCAAACAGCAAAAAAAAGTATTATTTATAATGCATGAACATTTCAAAATAAGCTTATACACCAAGTTGACATAAACCATACCAGAACATTAATGACTTTTTAATTACCTATTAAGTCAATGAACAAATGATCCATAAAAAACAAATTAACATTGCCAAGCCTGTTGAGGTCCATACTGCTAACTATAGCATAATAACAAACAGACATACAATGTATAAATTTTTATCATTATTGACCAAAAATAAGCCCATATAGAGTCAGAACGTGAAGACTGTGTTAAAAAAACGTACAAAATTATTCAATATGAGAATATCAACAGCAACTAAAAGGTACAATTTTATCCCCTTTGTTACTTAATGGATCATGATATGTTTAAAACAAAATCTGACACAGAAACAATATAATACAACAAAGTTAAAAAAATGTAAATATTCGCTAATCAGGCAAACAGCAAGTAGATTCTTTTATGAAAAAAATGGAACAATGGTATAATATTACATCCCACAGACTGTCTAAATTAGATACAGTAATGCAAACCAGTAAATGTCAATTATACCTTTTTCTGATGGTAATTAAATATTTAACATGTTACTATAAAAAGTTTCCATTCAGAAAGACAGTAGAATGAAGCACAATAGCTGATACTGGTACAATAAATCTACAGAAATACCATACTACTGCCATTGAACACAAGGTCTTAAAAAAATGGTTAGTTTCCGGTTACCTTACCAAACCTAAGTTTTCCATATGAACCTAAACTTTTTATTTGGCCCGTCTGGGACAGTACCCCATCTTTCTGACTTTTCTACCTTTCCACATGCTTTCAAGAGGCAAAAAAAAAGAATTAGAGGCCCCTGACCTTATTTTTAACAAGCATGTTACCAGAAACATATTTTCTTTAAATGCCTAATTCATAATATCATGACATTATACGGCCAATATTTAGTACATTGCAAACAATTGGTGTCACTGAAACACAATGATACCTTTGGTTAAATTGGTTTCACTTGGTGGCAGTGCAAGTCTATGTAAGTTCAGTTTCACCAGAAAAGGATTTGATACCATTGCCTTCATCATCCAAACATAAAAAACTTTGAACACTGTAACTATATATGCTAATTTTGTATAATATATTTCCTGTGTACCATGTTTTTACAAATGATTAAAATATGAAATAAAAAAAATAAAATAAAGAGTGAAACATAAACATTAATCTAACATTAAATGATTTCAAACATCTGCTGAAGTAAACATATGCGGACGGTCAAATATAACATGACACACATTCACATGAAATGGCTTGAAATATAATACTTCCTTTAATCATACCATGAAAATAATCTGAAGTAAGTGTGAGGAAAAAATATTAATGATAACCATTTAAAGTTACCTAACTGTAATAAGCCACGGTGAAACCCATTAAACATGTAATTAACTGGCTTAAATGATGCTTACACAACTCTTGTAGCGCTATATATCATTTAAAAAATACCTGTCAAATTTTTAGCGTATCAAATATTGTGATTCAATGCATTATACTCTATTTGCACTTAGAACAACAGATGCGGGGGTGATTGGTGGTCTAGAGGTAAGACACTGGACTACTAAATAAAGGGTGTGGGTTCAAATCTCGGCTTCACTTTCAATATTTCAGGGATTCTTTTCATGTCCCCATCCCAACTACCAAGCCAATATTAGTACTACATGTGTTAAGAAAATCACAGTAAAGGGGTGAGGTGTGAATCGATCTGTGCTTTACACCAGATATGATAAAGAACCAGGATAAATCTATTCCAAATAAGAGGGGTACATAAATGCCCTGTATTCCTGTATCGCCTCTCTCCTCTCTGTCTGAGCGGCTACAATGATCAGATCTGTCCAATGATCTGTTAAACAAAAGATTAGCAATTGTCCTGGGGGGAGGGGGTAATTACTTCACAATATCCATGTTCACTATAACAATGTTACACTATTCAAGCAATTTCAGATAACTGTGGAAAGAGTGAATAAATGGTAAACATTTTTAAGCAATGAACGATTTCACAATCATGGTCATAGCTAACATATTTCACATCGGATATGTTTTATTTTGACATATGCCACACTTATAATCAACAGAGACATAGATAACATGTTAGCAATAATAATTATTATTGTAAAGATATGGTTATTCCACAAACACTATGAGGGAATATTATTTTATAAGGTATAATAAATTGTTTCATTCATAGTATAATTAAACATTGGCTTAATTACAAACCTGCAATTTAGTAAGTTCCACTACATAAATCCAAATAAAAACAGAAGCTAAATCAATATCACAACATTAATATATTATACTGTACAAAGTGAATACACACAATTTGATATTTCAGTATAAAGTCCAGACCCTGAGAGTACATATATGTAAAACACTAGCCATCAATTTCAATGATATTATGTTCTATCATACAAAACTGGTCAGTGGGACATACCTGACAGACCATATGTCATGTGACACAAGGTTCATGCCCCAAGGGGCTGTTAAGGACCCCAATATAGTAACACAAACTGTCTAGCCAAGCTGCCTATAGGGTAATGATTAGTTGATATCAAAGCATATAATCATGTCTAATTAGCATTCTTTCCTAAGATTGTTCAATCTTTTCGGTTTTCCTAATTGACCATGCCTGTATGAAAGGGGATTTGAACAAGTGCAATACAATGGTCATCAAGTGCCTGATGGCTAACCTAATAATTTGTACCATATGTAAACACAGCTACTGATTTGTAAATTACAATTATGACAAGTTATCACCTGACTGATTGGCTAATCACTCATATAATGACAGCTAAATGATTAGTAGATGTATCTGATTATATGTATTTTATATATACCAGATGTACATTCCAGTCCAGATACTAGTATGAGTACAATGATATAGAAAAATGCAATTATTGCAACCAAAATAATATTGAGGAGGAATATCATATTGCACAATGCTGTGTTACGATAATTTGATTTTAATGAGTTATTTCCATAGAAGTGAGAAAGTGTATGCCACTGAGACCAAGAATACAAATAATTATAATCATGGATCTGTAACATGTTTAAATACATAGTTAGCATTATTTGTATATATATATTACATATTTAGAATCAACAATGGAAATATAAGAGACTACTCTTATGGCATGATACATTTTTTTTCTAAATTTTATTTTAAAGATTGTTTTCTTTTTTCTATTTTTTGTGTTCCATGATGAATCGTGCCTTCCCAAAACCGAAATAAGTCTCTCAATCATCTATTGTATATAAATAAACAAGAATGAAGAATTTCACCCCTCCATAAAGCACATTTTAGGAAATAATTATTTTTTAAAATTACAACAAAAAAAGGGAGAAAAAACTGACTGTCATCAAATCCGACTGAATAATATCATATGTGTTCATGTACACATACATTGTGCTATAGTTGATGTAAAACAATATGTCAGATATCTTGACTACATCTTCAAACAATAAAACAATGGATCGGAAATGTGATATTTAAACTTGAACTTAAAGAGTGATAATAAAATGATAACCCTTTAGTTAACAATGCATTTTAAACATATTTAATCTTTCTAATCAAATCTACAAGTGTGTCATAAAGACAGTTGACAAAGATAAACTAACAGTATGGAAGCAATATAAGATAACCGTGGGTCCCTTCAGCGCTAGATGGTCTTAAATCTGAAGGTAAATGAAGACCATGATACAACCTTGTTGCACTGATCATATCAAGCACATCTTTTTAGTACGCATTATTGTAAAGTCAGGAAGCTATCTTGCTTATATTTCAACTTTTGAATTTTTTTACACAGGGATAATTATGAAATACGTACCTTAAATTTTGTTATAATGATGGTGAACTGCTCAATGTGTGTTGTATGATGTCCAGTGTGAAGCATTATGGCTGAACAAGCACATTGTCTGAAAGGGAAGAACATGTTCATTATTTAAATTTAAAATTAACTAATTAAATATACATCCACTCAAAATATATACAACTCTATTTTAAAAGCTGTCAAATTATTGTACAATAAATGGTGTAAAGCTTGTCATACAGCCTGACATAATTTTTTATGGATACATAAAAGGCGAAAACAGATTCTTAAGTCACAGGATAAAACAATATGCTATCATATTGTCATTTTCAATCCGATTTAACATGTTTTTATAAATACTAAAAAGTACATCTTTCATTACACTGAAATATCTGGTATTTTAGGACACAGGTACCATCTTCACACCAAAAGCAAGGGTCAAACCATACATTTTCTTAGCACTGTCATCTTCTACCTGAAATTTAGAACAGCTAGATTACAAAACTCTAACATTTGCAACAAGGACTGGGCTGATAAAGTTTGTTAGGGGAAGCTGATTCGATAAAACTTGAGTGCATATTGTTATCTTCAGTAGATTAATACCAGTGATGTATTCCTCAAAGTCTTCAGGCTACTTGATAAACATTTTAGTATGAATCAAAGTACTGAAAATACTCGTGGAAACTGAACTGCACCATAGAACTAGAAGTAGTTTAACAATTGCATGGTGGATGAAGAAAAACATAGTACTTTGGTCCGTATCAAAATTCATGCAAGCTGAGTGAGTAATGGATATTGAAAGCTGAACTATTATTTGAATTTGGAAAGGCCATCCTGAGCAGGATATATAGGGCCAGGTGAAAATTGTCTCTCACCATCACAAACAGTCTACCAGTAAATTAGTTGGACTACGATGGTGATAACATCTAAAATTTGTCGGCAAGACTTTAAAAGCCCTTAGACATTCACACACTCAATTTGTTAATTGACAAAAGGTCTTGAATCATGAGAAAAATTGGAATGAAGAGACTCAGAGCATTTAACATGCAATCATTAGATGTGAAAAGTTGAGGGACAATTATGACCCTTAATTTACTGTTTATAATTCAAGGAGTCAGCCAAATTTCTCGGACAATTTTGTAATAGCAAATTTGACCCTTTTGTACAAATTCTCAAGAATTCATCCTTTTTTTACTTTACTACAAGGGTCAAAATGCCATTCTAAGGGACAAATGAATCTGCCAATATAAAATGAGTTCAAACCTATCAAACATGGAGTATTAGCATTTGACCAAGTTTTATCACATTCATGCCCCCATCGTTTGTACCAGTAAAGTTACTTAAGGTAATATCAATAAAAGTGTATTGCGCCGAAGTAAAAAATATGTTAATCCTCATTTAATTTCAATAGGTTTGGTAAAAGAAGGTGAAATCTTGCAATAAATAAATTGTAAAAACTATAAAACACTCCCCCACCTAAAATTATGAAAGCAAGTTTTACTTGTTAGCGACTAGACACTCAAAGTTTACAGAAAGTCCCGAGGCCAAACACTATCATGATAAAATCTTAATTTTTTATTTCAAAACCAAACAACATTTTGAACCATCTAAATGTTTTCAACCGTGTTGAATAAGACACCATAAGATACAAGCAGATAAATACATTACAATTGTTGAAATGAACAAACAATGACGTCCACCTGGGATTAACTTTGAACTTTTATCGCACATTCCTATCAGTTAACTTTCATGTAATTATCAATACAATATCTACATCGAACAATGGTGTACACAGGGATAAACTAATTGCCATTATATCACCATAATATATACACTATTGTCAAAAGGTGGGTCAGCAGTATGTGGATATATACATGGTATCTATATTGGGTATTTTCTGAATGTAAAAAATTGACAAAAATTATAAGAAAAAAGCAGAAATAAAACAAAAGTAATTAAAACTGATGCGTTTAACAGAAAGCAAAATTAATAAGCAAAGAATATTTTAAAATAAGGTGAGCTAAAAAAGGGAAGGTTGCAATTTTTTCTAAGCGTTTGAGGTACAATTTGTTTAAAATATTTCTGAAATGACATGATTGGTTGCATTTTTATTATTTTGCTGTTAAAAACTTAAGGGCAGGGCGATACAGATATTTTTTGGGGGCCTAACTATACAATATCTGAAAATCATATTAAAAATAGATGAAACATCCTCTGACTCATTGAAGTATCTAGTCAACACATTTTATGGACAAGACATCTGTGCATCAAAGTTGAATAAATGAAATAAAATATAACCTAAAATGTATCATTTATTGATGCAACTAGTATCAAATATCACTTATCGTGTCAATTTGTTTTATGACTAACAAACAGAGTTTTTATTACTATTTCATTTATTGTAGCAATTTATTGAGAAATTCTTCTTTTTCTGACTTCAATGTTGAAGAGTCTGCTAATAAAAGCAAAATGATGCTAGAAATTCCTCTGGAAGACATGCATGCATCGGCTGAGAGCTAAGTCAAAAAGGGGCCATAACTCCTGTGAAAATATTTGGATTTTAACTGAAATTGAACTTGTCCTGTATTTCATTATTATACACCTTCATGTACAGTATGAAACTAATCAATGATATATTTGAGTTATCGCTCGGAAACCATAATTTGAATGGATGGACACTAAAATTTGAACAGACCGATGGATGGACAGGGGTAACGCTTGATTCCCCTCTAGCTAGCGCTGCCATTTCCAATGGCGGGGGCATATAGAAAATCTGATGGACCCTACTTTTTTCTGTTGGTCATGTTTTTTAAGTCCCCACCATTTTTTCTTCAGATTGTTGAAGATGTCCAGCCAGGTTACAGAGGTTTGGTGATTCTCAGATGTTAGCCCAGGGGGGTCTCCCTCCATCATTAAAGCTGGAAAGTCACGAAATAACTATGGCTGGTAGTACAACAATAAATCCCAAGGAAAAATTGAAGTCATGTAAATTCACATGTCAGACTTCCTAAAAGGTAAGAGATCTGCCGGACATTCGGTCTGACAAGCTTGAAAATTCTGTGGGATCAAAAGGAAATCTGTCAGACCCCAAAAAACAGTATAAAAGCGTGAAGATCCGGTAAAAAGTCTCCAATGGCCGGACCGATGAAGTAAGATTCTTTATCGGACCAACACACAATCTATCAAACAAGTCTGCCAGTCCGGCACCTTTTGCAAAGTCTGACATGGACAACTTACCATGTGAATAAAGCTGTCACCTCCTTTTGCTTCAGAAATCTACCATATCTGAGTAAGGAACACCTGTAAATGATAAGAATTTAAAGATCAAAATAATTAACCAGAAATAAAAGCACACTATATTAAATAAATTACTTTAATGATTTTCAATGGCATATTTCATGTCAAAATTTCTTTGTCAAAATATGAATTATACCTGTCCCATGTCAGTATAGGACTCATACAGTAAGATATTGAAAGACTTGGAATTTTATATTTATCATTACCGCACTAATGATATAATTCAAAAACTGCTTTATTATAATCTTTTCAACGACCATGAAAAGAATGGGAGGGTCGGCATTAAATTAACCCCGTAATTCAAAATTCAATTTATTAGCCGGGCCATATATTTATCACATACTTAAAAAAAATATACCAAAATGAACTCAAATTTATTTCTGATATAACACTTTCATCAATGAGTTGACTACTATTAGTGGCCATTGTGCGATGATTTAATTCCTAAATATTTCAAAGTGTCAACCACCTCTCTTGAAAATGATCTCTATATAATTATACACAATGACAAGAGAGCAAAGATCAATGGAAAGTTGAATACACTCATTGAGACCAGGTTTTTTTCTCAGTATTTTGGGAACATGACCAATACCCTTGGGATTAGGATATTCAGCAGTGTTTTGTTAAAAAATGAAAAATATTTTTGACTGAAATTTTGCAATGTTTTCATGAGCACAAACAATCAATTAATGTCCATGATGAGAACTTTCAATTATTACAAGTCTATTATAGTGAAAGATCTCTTGTTTTCAAAGATTTTAATTATTTTTGTGCTTATATTTTTTGTTTTTGGAAGTTTAAATTGAGAATTTTTGTCTGTTAATTGGGGAAAAAAAGATACAATTTTCAATTGGCAATATGACTGAATATGGACTTTAAGATGCCAGCTAAAGAAAAGCGAATTTTTATAACATGAAAAAAACACGAGGTATAGTATATGCTGATAGGATGATGTATAATGGTATGCATTAGGTAAAAAAATGGCATTATATTCAGACAGAACCTGTGACCAATTTAACTCAGATGACTACAGCTGCGGTCGTGGTCAAATGGTTAGTACACTGGACTTATAACCTAGCCATCTGGATTCAAGTCCTGATTGCGGCAGGTAATACTGTTCATGAGAATTTGACTGAAATATTAATATTCCTCCATATCAGGCTCCTTGTGGAAAGGTAAGTTCATAATGGTTAGAAAACAATCCAGGAAAACTGGTTATAGGTGAACTGGCCGCTGTATATATTATAAATAAAATAGCGTTGAAAAAACGGCATTTAACCCACTGAGCTGGAATTAACTGATATAATATAAAATTATATGTATGTACAGTCTTTGAATTTGGCCACCAGTCCAAAAACCCAGTCTGCCTTAATCACTGCCTGTCTGGTAAAAATGACTTTTTATCAGACCGATGGTCTGGTGAAATTTTAAGTTGATGTATGGTCTAAAAGGCATAATGGAGTACCCAAAAGTAACGTTTAACAGTATATAATATAAAGTTTCCATAAATTAATATGTAAAAATATGTTCTTCAATAAATGTTGTAGATCATGTGAAGAAAAGTTGACATTAGATCGGTCTGGTAAAAGTTCACTTGGTCTGGTAAAATTTAGGCTTTTTCAAGACCGAATGTCCAGAGCTTGAAAATGTAATTTGTGAAGATTGTATGTAGCGTTGTTGATTATGTATCTAACATAGTGTTATATAACTCGCACACAGTACTATTCATTCCACAATATATCGAGGGTTCAGCGCAACACTGTCGTAACTTGTTCTTATTCCAGTATGAGTTACGACACTGTTGCGTTGAACCCTCGATATTATGTTACATTAACGTAGTAATACATTGCCCCAGGGACTTACAAATACTTTGAAGTAAGATAGTAATAATCAATCACTTAAGACCATGGACGTTCAATAACATACTATCATCATCATATATACTTGTATGGGTGGTGTAAGATATATTTATTGTCCATTCACCTAATATATTATCATACACTATCAGTGAGATATTCTTGACAAATTTTATTCCATGTTTGACCTATGAGTATGCAAATGTGGCTGTCATCCATACAAAACATGGTCAACTTATCTACATGTACACACAAACCTCCCGTGTCAAATACTAGTAGTTATTCATACTTCATGAAGTACTATAGTATTCAAGAACTGTGCATGAATAGTTAAAAAAAAATTCATGTTTTCATGAATCCCCTTCAAAGGGGGTAAATACAATCATTACATAATATTAAAGATGACCAAATAAGGGAACTATGGTCATAATTCTTTTGCTTTGAATCGATGTACCGGTAAGGCAAGATCCATAACTCATATTGAACTATTACATGAACCAGTGATTGTACTTCTATGAAGATTTAAAATGTTCAACTGTCTGTATATAAGTTTAGGGGCCACACAAAACCCTACAAGACAAAACTCCTGTCAGTATTTTTGGAAACTGAAGATAGTTCAGCTTTCTGACCTCACTCACTCGGCGGGCATAAATTTTTAGCGGACCTAAGTATAATATTTATATATATATCTACATCCGCCATGCAATTGTTAAACTAGTTCCCGTTCCATGTTGCAGTGCAAGTCTATGTTAGTTCAGTTTCCCTGAGTACTTCCAGTACTTAGGTTTCCTACCTAGACATACCTCAGTAAAAGTGCTCAATTTGATTCAATATTGGTTTGATCAAACTTATTTAATGAATGTCAAGTTTTAAAATTTATTTTCATCCAAAGTCAAGTCTACATGCACACAAATTTGTGGTATTCAAAACTGATAATACATGTAGACAGTTATACATGGTTACGTTACTGATATATTTACAGCAAGGGGCTATATCAACAGTCATTCTATGTCACGTCAGTTTCGTTCTATATTTATATCAATGACCTGTCATACATGATGTTTATTTGATAGGGGAGAGCTAGTGTCACAATGCTCCCCGACATTATTAAGATTAGATTCAACTTACAAGTCTTAATTCCAAGGCACCGAGATTCCGCAGAAACCAGGCAGCACAATTATGACAACTATGATATTTTATCTATATTCAGCAACAAAAGTTTGGCACATGGCGAATGAGTCATATTCAATGGTGACATCAATGGACATGAAGGGTCGAGAGTAGAAAGGGCCTACACGTATCTCCATTAAGATAAATAAGGCTATATAGGTATCTTCTTGTGCTAATATTTTCAATTACTCAAAGAAGATTGCAATAGGTACATGATTGTGCACAAAATATAAAAGGGTCATAATTCTAGATCTGCGAAAAATGATCAAATAACCCCTTGAGAAATGCAGACGTTGCGCTCAGAACAGTATTTCAGAAAAAATTGTGCATGCCCGTCTGCCCGCTTGCCAACATTTGTCAATCTTATAACCAAAGTTTTCATTCAGAAAGTCTATTTAACAAAATTTAAATGAATGTCCATTTTGATAGCAGCATAAACATTACCTAGCGATCTTAGTGATATATTTATGTCAAGTAGAATAGACTGCTAATATTATCTATAAGATTACATATTGTAAACAAACATAGTGATTCATCACTAGCAAAATAATGTCACTTAACTGAACCAGGAATATAAAGCTTCATCTGTAGGCTATGTACGTAAAACACAATGTAATATGTCCCTTAAACCGGTAATTATTATTTTGAACACATAATTTGAAAAAAATTTAAAGTTAGAGGACGTAAATCTCTCGTTTCCTTGAAGTTAGTTGTAGCCCAGTACACATTGTGCAACAATACTTGATGTACTATAGCACAAAATACAGTCAAACCTGTGTTAGTGGTCACCTCCCAATAAATGTCATCAGAGGACCCGTCTCCATGGTCAAGTGGTTAAGGTCGCTGACTTCAAAAATCACTGTAACCTCTCACTGATAGAGTGTCATGGGTTTTAGCCCTGCTATCGACCATGTCTCTTTATGCGAGAAAGTAGACTGCAGCTTACAGAGGATGAGAATCTAGTGAACTGTGCACCTCATATGACTCTAGCTGATTGTTGAAAAGGGCCTAAAACCCAATATAAACAAAAAAAAAAAAAAATAAAAATAAAGCCACCATGAGAACAAAAGCCATTATTTTAAAATCAGTCAATGATTATTTAAAACAAAATGACCTCTGAATAAAGACCACCTGTCAATAAAGGCAATTTTATGTCTTTCCTACGTGTGGCCATTGTTCGCAGGTGTGACTGTAGCTTCAATATGAGATTAAGGCAAACATTTCTCAAGTTGTGACTACAGAATTCGAGGGCTCAATGCAACAGTGTTGTAACTCATATTGAAATAAGAACAAGTTACGACAGTGTTGCGCTGAGCCCCCGAGATACAAGTTTTTAAGAGTTATCTGTGGTATGTACGTATGAAAACCTTAACAAACAGTCACAAAAGTTCAAAGTTGTCAATGTCTTGACACATCTGGACGGTATATCAATTCTACGATGAATTTATTTTTTGTTTGTTTATTCTGGACTTAAAATTTTATGTTTATCAACAGCGGTCAGTTGACCGATTCGCTCCTGGGTAACCTGTTGCTTATAAATATTCTAGATTCAACAATAAATCCACACATGACCCACAGGGTGCGTGTGAATCTGCTGTTGGGAAACAAATTAATGACCTTGGTTGTAATTTGTATTACAAACATCTTATGTCAAGTCAAATTGTAACAAAGAAATATATATCTTATCTTAGCCTCAAAGTTAACATAGATCAACAGTCAAGCATTTTGCTGAGAGCTGACAGTATGGGTTTTTATCATGTGACATGTAACTTCTGACATCCACATTCTTCAAATAAAATCCTTTAAGTTTGTATATTTGAAAAAAGTTAAAATACTCAGTCAAAGTATAAAATTAATGATACATTTACTATGTTATGAATAGGGGAGATGAGGGCACATGCAATTGGATGCTCTTAATTATACTTACATACCTATATAAAGAACTAAATTAAACCTCTGATTAAGGGTCAACTGTGCATTTAGGCCATTTATAAGGGGCTCCCAAGGCAGGGGTGGCAAAATCAACTGTCTGTATTGCCAAGGTTAACCCGCAGCCTGTACTGACAAGTGAAATTTTCCATAATTTACTATACAAATATCATACAGACAAGTTGAGAAATGCTTCTGGCAAAATGGTAGGTAAGTCAAAATCTGATTTCACCGCCTTGCAAGGTTGTGTGATTATATGGATTCTGACTTAGTCTCCACCTGGGGCCAAATTTCTCATGTGAAGAAGCTGTCCGGCTAGTGTATAGAAGGTAGATGGGTCTACCTAGGTGTGAGCCTAGCTGCCAGCACAATTAAAGCCAGAAGGTTGCTACATTGACTCAGGCTGTTAGAGCGACATTTCACTTCATGCAGTGAAAACAAATGTAAGGGGTTAGCCAAATAATTCTTATAGTGTTTTGATGGCCTTCGTTGACAGTTCTATCTGTATAATAAAAGGTCTGCAAATTTCAGTCAAAGGGTCTGAAACAAGCTTTTTTTAGCAAAAAAATGTGTTCAAGAATATAATATATACATTGTACATATATTTCACCTTAACATGCATGCAATGTTTCAGCTAAGTTGTCCAAAGACATTATTTCATATATATATTTGCGCCAAAATTAAATAAACTTTGACGACGTTACAATTTTGCCTTTGTGTACACGTGACTGTATGCAAAAATGTGACGTTGCTATATATTTGTACATGTAACAACGTAAATTTTACGCCATTTTTGTATTATTGCCCTGATGAGTTAAAGGACGAAACCAGTTGGCAATTAAAATATATATATAATACCTATTTTTATTATTAAATTTGTATTTTTATTATTTTCTATAATATATTATATACATAGATGTGTTGGGCACCTTACATTTCATTCTCCACTATTGCTATCCACAGTACATAGAGTATTAAACCAGTCACTTAGAACAGGTTAGTATGACAATTTGTCATATAATTGACAGGGGTCTGACAGTGTCTTGTGATGACAACCACCTGTCATTATAGGTGTCAATACAAACCACTTTAACTCCTACTAATTCATCTCTCTATGTCTCAATTAAGTGGACATATTGTCTTAAAAAATTCAAAGGAGGATACAGGATTACAGCTGGGGTGGGGGTGTAATATTTAGGAAAGTTGGCAGTGGGGTGCGAGCGTGATATTTCATATTTCGTCTTTGGTCGGGACTTTTAAGGGGGGGGGGGGGGGGCAGGTGTGCCTCCCCCCACTGAATCCGCCAGTGTATTTTTAGTTACAATTAATCTTTTTCTAGTGTATTCCCTTTCAATGAACAGTACTACATGGGGTCTCGGACTAATTTATAGTACGTGCATGATGACAAATGATGTTGCTTAGATTGTTATCAACAAATAAATTGATCACAATTTGGACATAAATTTCAAATTCAATCATCATGAGTGCATGAGTCTTTAAATAACAGTAAAAGATGAATTTTAACACATCAGAGACATTGTTATCTATGTCTCTGATAAAATTAAACGACAGCATGACTCATAAGGCATTCATTTACCTGATAAATATTATTGATTCATGTAACAGGCCTGTTATTATTTTAATCAAATTAGAATATTTACCAATATTTCTCTCCGAACTTCCAGAACAACTTTTTCCATGGTGCGGTATAATACAATTCCTACAAGGGAGGTAACCTTTATTGGAATAATAAACTAATAAATCATGCCTGTATGAGTGGCGCCCCTTGCAAAGATATTCCCGAGTAAATGATTTGTTTACTGGCGTGGAGTACTTTCCTGACATAGTTTTAATTTATTACTTACTTCTGTCATGCACGCCACAGAAGAAAGTTAAAGCAATCAATTCATGAACTTTTCACATGGTATAATGCAGGTTTAAGTCAAACTTTAATACAGTATAGTAGAGGTTTCTGATGAATTAGGCTCATAAAATCTGATAAGTTTTTGAGTACTCAATAAAACTTCAAGGGTGCTTGTTTGGTCAGCTGTTTCTGTCCATTCTTTATCAAGGGCATGTATATAAGTCTTATCTTAATCAACAATTGAAAACAGATTTAAACGTTCACTAAAACCTTTATAAGTCATTTAACAAACAATGAAAAACATTCATTAAATATGTGAATCATCTCATAATCTGGGATGCTATACTAAAATATAATCCGTGTGCTGTCAATCAAAGCACTGAAAATACTTACGGATACTGCACGTACATAGAGATTTGCACAGCAACATGGAACAGTAATTAACTAATTTAGCACATGACGGAAGAAGAAAAGCATAGTTCTTTGGTTCGCATTAAAAAAACATGCGTACAGAGCGACTGGCAGCTAACTATGGAAAGCTGAATTATCGTTTCCTGTCACAAAATCCACTTCATTGCAGTTTAGTGTTAAATATGTTATAAATATAGCCTACACAATTATTGCAATAACCATATAGGATGCTATCACGAAATTGAAGGAATCAATTATATGGTGTATATTCTGGTCATATGTAGGCATATACACGTTTGTGGCTCGTACGTCCATTGTAGGCCTTACTACATCATTTTAAATCATTCATCCAATATGCTAGCTGCCTACAGCCAAGATGTAGTGATTTTACATCAAACCAAATGCATGAGTGAAATTTATCAAGATGAACAATTCCTGCATGTACAGATAAAACCATACAATCGGTGTTTTAAATTTAAACTTAATTAGGTAGCAAATTACATAATTTAATTGTACAGTTAATACAACTTCAACTGCAACAAATGCCACTCGTGTCGATAAGCAAATTCGAAATACAAACCTGATTTTGAAACAGTAATACTAATATCCAACAAATGTCAAACAATAGAACAGAATCCAAACAGTAACTGGAATGTGGGACGTCACAACATTCACTAAAATACCCAATACTGACAACAGCTCTCTAATCATGATAAAACTAATTTAGGGATCCAATACTTCAGAATTTTTGTCAAAATTTGGCAGCCAGTAATTATTTCCTAGAATATTATCGAGGCTGTGTGGAATAATTCAGTGTTTCTGAGACACTAGCCTGGGGTATTTATCACTTCTAGTAGAACTCCGGAATCCATATTTTGCTGACAATCAGTTATTGGATAAACGCAGTAGCATAAAGGATTATATAATTACATGTACAAAATGTACTACAAATGTACTATTGGTAACATGTAAAACTGCCTTTCAGCGTTCTGTGTATGAATTCTTATCATTATCAATGGAACGATTATTACGTCATTGACTCCGTTATATTTAATTTCATTAATACGCCTTAGTGATTAATATAAAGAAAGGCTTGATGAAAATTTAACCCAATTACTAAAGAAAAAATACATCATGTAATTTTATAGAGTACTTTTGCACCGAGAATACAGCAGAGTTAAACAGAAACTGAAAAAAGGATCCGTGTATTAATTAATTCTAATTGATTAAAAGTTAGCTTGATAGTTTTTTATTAATAATTTCAATGATTAAGCTTTTAATAGCTTGATAACTGTATTTATTTGAAGTTTCGGATCGATATTTGAATATTTCAGGAACAAGCTCAAACCATCCCTAGATCGAGAAAATCAAGGCTATGATTAGACCAACAGGTATACTTGTAAAGCCTTCATTTTTTATTAATAAAATATTCATTTAAATAAAAAATGTACTCGAATAAAGAAAACAGCTGAATTTTAACTTCCTGTTATATGAAATTTGATTAAAATACCCATTAGGTTTTTGGATGTTAAAATTAATTAGGTCTTATTTTACTAGTTAAGAAAGATGTCTTATCAGTAAAACTGACATTTACTTGCAATAAAAATATTCGAATTTTTCTTTTTTCAATCACGAAAGTTCATATAGAAATGAAGCACATAATCTTTTTCAGCGGTATTGAAAAAATAAGAAAAAGCATCTGACAACATTTTTACGAGATATAACTAAAGAAAGGCATTATGTTAATATTATTTTAGAGCAAATATCATATATTTCTTATATTTTACTATGATTTTATATCTATTGTTTCTGTATTATTAAATTAAAAATCTAATGAGTCTTTAAATTGGAAATTTCTTTCATACGTGAGAAGAAGAACAAAAACCCCTGAAGCTAATATTTAAACACTAGTGGCCTAATTCAACACAGCCAAGCTGGGGGCTATTAAAAGTCATGCTAAGATGCTTCTAGCCAACGTAGAAGAAGTTAATTCCATCAATATTGGAAGAAAACGTACCAGAATGCAACACTATGCATGAATCTGAGCTCTTCATGGAGAAGTTAAATTTAGCTCTCTGGTCAATCAATAAAAATCTCTTGACCACAAGGGAGAAATGTGGAAACAAAGGACAGTGGTTGACCATCTCAATTATTTATAACCATAAAATTGTCACTGTAATGGTGATGAAGCGGTGCAACCGACGTGCATTCCCTAAAAGTCCCCGACCATAGATGGAAATGAAACATTATTTATTGAAATTATTTTTAAATAACATTCAGTTCTGAAGCGCTCTGATCTTTCCCTTTTTATCTTTTCATAAACCGCTTGAATACAGCAGATAGCATGCGTGTACTTATCATGCACCCCCACGGTCTGCCTTCCTGGTTATTACGACGTACCCTACCCCTCCCCTCCCTATCCTGGAACCGCCTCTGCATTACTGTATATCATTAATTTAAACAATTTCAGCCTGTAACTAACATCTCTTTAAATCATAAAAATAATATCAGCAAATTCTCCACTTATTGTATGCATGTATATACACATGTACCAATGTAATCTTAAATTATCAACTTTATATTTTTTATTACCAGGCGATAACACGTATTATTTTCCCCATATCACATTTAATTATTAAGTCAGAATCCTTCACAGATAAAAGGCATAACCAGGGTAATAATTACAGATCTGTCTACTATACACAGTCTAGAAACCACAATATTTAGATAAAAATAACCATCACCAGTCAGATATAAATGTTTTAATGTTTCTCAGGTAATATTCTTATAGTCTGAAAAGCTAAACCTGTTTGTAATACTGTAGAATCATTAATTTTCGTTGGGGATTTAATTTCGTGGATTTCGTGGTTCGACTCATCCACGAAATCAAATCCCCACGAATTCAAATGCGGAGATAAGGCATTTCTTTTCAAAAATCAAAATCCACGAATTTATGTCCCCACGAAATAGCCTTTTTAGTAAAAACCACGAAAATTGAACTCAACGAAAATTAATGATTCCACAGTATACAGCGGTCATGAATAGAACAAAATTCTAAACATAAGGTGTTAAGAAATATTGTTTGTTTCTGGTAACATTCTCATTAAGAATAAGATAGGAGAGTCGGGGTTGATTACTTCCCTTTTGGCCCCTGAATGCGTGTTGAAAGATAAAAACGTGAGAAAGTGGATGCACCATCCCTGGGGGCCTATTAAAAAGTCCATGGACTAGGATCCCGGGGGACCAGAAACGAACATTTTTTTAGTCTAAGTTAAGCTTTATATGTTTTTCAGCCTGGAATGAAAGCCTAAAACTGTGATGATAAATGCGAGTTTAAGGTCAAGAGTTGAATGATAATTACTTTTTTATCCACACCAGTGCCATTTGTACTATATGGCTTTCTAGCTCCAGTAGGCATTTTTTTCTGGCACAAAACTTAATGAGCCTGGACAATACGTACAGTGTTTGCCACCTTTAGGGGGAAAGTTGGCTGGCAATAATTATTAAGAAGATCGAGGAACAATATAGCGTTCTATTGGCGAATAGATCATAGGGAAAAAACCTACTTTTCAGATAGGGCTATGGCCAGTGTCTATGTATATAATTTCGGCTCAAAATCAGATCTCCCCCAAACACTGACATGGTGATCACAGTAAAATTGCGGAAACTGGTTTAATCTTGCATTGAGAACTGTATGAAATTGCATCTTTTCCTGAGATATTGTAAAATAAATAATTACTGCCTGATTGATTCTAGGTATGGTCCGATCAGTTGGAATGTTAGACCATACAGATCTCACCAATACAGCCAGATTTCATGTCAATTAACTTTCAAAATGTTTTCCCACATACTAAATGAACTTAACCATACATGACTGGCAAAGTCTGACAATATCTGGTTATCTCCACAGTGTCTGGTTAATCTAATTTACAATTTAAAGTTTTTTTTCTCTATTTTTTCTATTGATCCAAATAGGTCGTTTCCTCTGAACATTGCCAAAATACCAAAACGATTGACTTAAGAACATATTGGACAGTTTTATATAGACATACAGGCTGAATGAAATCGTACAAACAGAAATCGCGACACCTGAAATATTCCTATTATTATAATATGATATGATCATGCAACATTAAAAAAAAAAATGTCTGTACGTTTTCATTCTGCCTATATGTCTATGTGAAAACTGTCCAATATGTCCTTAAATATTTAATTACTTCTATTCCATATATATGTATGTATACAATGTATTATTATATGTATTATCAAGTTGAAGTATAATATAACTTGAGGAAATGGTCCATAAAGGGGTTGTTATAATAATCAACAGTCAAACCTGTGATCAAAGGCAACCCTCGGGAAAGACAAAATGTGGCCTTAATTGACAGATCGAGTAACCGGAAACAAACACATTTTTTACACCTATGATAAATTATAGAAACAAGATAAATCTCTGATACATGCCACATGTCAGTAAATGTAAATTAAACCGCGGATAAAGATAATGAATAAACATAAAATGATGAAAATTGAGAAAAAAATTGGTCTACCTTCTCGAACTGAGTCAAACATATGAAATCCCACGTTCTTCCCTACACCAATAAAATGTTTCAACTAAAGGGAGGTAACTTAATATTGTAAGGCAGCTGATTTCTAACTTATCTGAGAAATCTTGAAATATTACTCTATTTTTCTTATTAGATAAAAGGAGATTAAACTAATCAGCTGACACCAGAATTAAAAATGAAATGTTTATTGATTTCACATATGAAAATGTACATATTTTATTATACATGTATTATCGCCATAATACTATACATTTTGGAAACTTAACAGCATTGCATCTCGACGAGTGCGAATTTATATGCGGACCTATATAACTAGTTCCCGTTCCATGCTGCAGTGAAAGTCTACGAAAGTTCAGTTTCCATGCATGGGGACTTTCAGTGCTTTGATTTGCAATTATCTGCTCGATGTTAAAATCAAAATTATAAAAACAATTTTGCCCTCGTATCAATTTCCGACATATTTTGAAAAGTTTGTATGAGTTGTTGCCCTTGATTAAAAACAGAAAAATGTTATTTTCTGAAAATATTGTACGGAGCCCTCACATTTCTCTACATTAGATTAATTGATACTGTGTTTTTGCATTTTTTTCTGAGTTTTCATTGAAATGTGCCTTCTTTTTCTTAAAGGCATAACTAATTGTTTTATAAGGTCAGAGGAACACTGCATCCATGTCCTCACTTGTTTTATTTTTCCACACGTTTTTAAGAGCCAAAAAAAAGAACTCTCGACTTATCTACCCTCAACATATGTTCCGTTTCTCTGGCCTAAAATGTCCAGTGTCACAATGAATAATAAAGGGTATATGTTTGGTAACCAGAAACAAACGTTTTTACGCATAAAATCTAATTCAATGTCTAGAAAACCCAAAATAATTTTACATTACCTGGGTGTGACCATTGTACTTAACAATTATCGTAGTTAATGTACATTTATTACAGTAACATATAAAATACTGATAAAAATGGAGTAAACAAGATGTTACCTGGTAGTATACTGTACCCATATGTTTTCGATCGATACATAGTAGTAAAGAAGCTTAGCCCACAAATAACATTCTGATAACAAAAGTTGTTATTGGAATCAAGCATGCACCTGGGTAGACTGGGAACTTCCTCGTACGTGTTTTTCTGGCCCTGGTTGGGATTCTAAGGAGCTAGTGATTACTAGTCTGAGACAATAGCCACCCAACCACTTAGGTCAATATCCAACACATTATGTACGTTGCAATCATACTTAGATTTCATTACAATGCTTTATTAGAATTCGAGCATCAAACAAAGTACAAAATGCCTTATTGGCATACCCCCTGTCAAATAGTTATTTATATACATGTACTTCTCGAACATCTCATGAATTATGCAAGAATAGCTATATATAGTTTGTAGAAAATTTAAATTTTCACGAATTCAATTTGCACCGCTAATAATTAGTAGAATTTTGAAAACTAGTTTTTTTGTCATTTCGCGAAAAGATCAAAGAAAAAGAACCTGAATAATTAGCAGGCTCTAAACATGAAGCTTATCATATACAAATGTGGTATATTTTTGTACTTTGCTCTATGGTACTCCTGCACGCAATACTCGTGTACTATAAAGTTAGGTACCAGGTAAATCCCAAAGTTAGGCCACGCAATTCCAAGTAAACCCCTTCGTAATGGAGTTCTCAGATAGTAAAACTCAAAAATAATATTCTAGGTGATATTGCAGGACTTGAACGTACGTAACATCAACGCCTGTATGTGTTTCCAGGTAAAATCGGTTTATGCGTCAAAATAATCACTGAGGTCTAGTTTGTTTGTAAATATCGTGTAAGAAACTAAACACTGACGGTAATAGACATGATGGTAACATTTGTTTACATATAATAAACATCTCAAGATGCTAGCAGCGCTATTGTCCGTGAAAATAAGACAATTCTGGTCTTATCATGCAAGAATTGATCAAAAACAAAAAATGTGCTATAGTTTCAATTCAATCCACAACAATTATTGCTTTTTCGAAGTATGGATGAACAAATATCACATTCAAATGATAATCATTTGTTCTTGCGGCCTGCGTAGTCGAGGGGTTACGGTTTCTGACTAGAAACCATTAGCCCCTCATCTCTGTGGGTTCGAATCCCATCCGGAGACATACAAACGTCATACATGAGGATGCATGTAGTACATGTCTTGCCCCATGGTAAAGCTGGAAAAAGTTGCCAAACGGCATTGGCTGTTGGCGTGAAGTTAAATCCAAAGAAGAAATGAATATCAAATATAATTTATAATCTAAAATAAAGTGCCTGTGTTAATTAAGCTAGCATGAAGTTTATACGCAGTATTCTGGTAAATGACAAGCGCACAAATCAGTTTAGTTTCTGATACAGCCTGAAATTATCTCTTATGTATTTGACATATCTGTCACAACACATCGGCGGAGTTACCTGAAAGGATTATTTAACCATATATATCTGATACAAAAGACTCGTTCAACCCTGTATTATAAGATAAATATATGTACGTATTAACAATTGTTATTATTTTGTAACTTACCTGCGATACGTATCCTGCTCCGTTTCAATTTGCACAATTCACAGTCCGCTAGTATACATAGACACCAAAGCAGTCTTCGAACGAAACAAACATACGTAAATGTAAGAGTTAAATGTTATCCAAGAACATTCAGTACATTATTTAAATCCATGCTAGCGAGCGAGTTCCAGACAGAATTACTTTTAATCAGCGAACATCTATAGGTTGCATGAAGGAACATGCTGTTTATATATTTTACCCTTAGTCATACCGTGTGTTTTGTTCTTGTATTTCAGAGAATCCAGGTATATTCCCAGCTGATAGATATCTACAGCTTGCTCCCTTACGCCCAAGATTTCGCATCTAAAACTCTCCCTCTTACAATTACAGCATTGTTTATTTTCACGCGCAAATGTTTTTAAAGAGAGAGAAAGCTAGTTTTGAAAATTATATTTACAATAAAACCTGTTTTAAACTAGCGGCCACCTCCGAATAAAGGCCACTCTGTGAAATTAATAAAAAGGTCATTTAAAAAAAACTCTCATTGATTATTTTGAACATAACGAACTCCAAATAAAAATCACCTGTCAATAAGGGCCGTATTATATTTTTCCCAGAAGATGACCTTTGTTCACAGGTTTGACAGTATATAGCAAATACATTCTCTTTGTGTTCTTGTCTCTTTAGAAATAAATTTTACTCCTGCGTAGTATAATATCTGATCGATCTATATTCAACATTCATGAGTATATCGATGAGTGTACATGTGAGGGCCTCCGTGATACGTACAGTCGTTATATTGTCTCTGACCATTAATCACTGTAGTTCCTTAAATCAGGGTAGGTTGGATAAGCAAAACAAACAAACAAACATTTGTTTACACCTAAATTAAATGTAATCCACATTTAGTTGTTTTCTTTGATCATGTTACACAAAGCCGTACTAAGGGATTTTTGTATGTAGACGCGTTGTGTGCAAAAGTACGTATTTTAGAATTTTTGTTTACTTAGGTTAAACTAGGGGCATTTTGTGTCTTTTCCTGCTTTATCGGTGGAGGAAGATCCCAGAATTGCTACCTTCATGACACGGGGTTAGATTCGATTTCACAGCCGTGAGTGGCTTAGTAACTACAATCTAGAGACCGTAGCCACTCGACCTCAGTGTCCTCCATCTATTATGTACGGATTCGTGCAATTAACCGAACCTGTTCTCCAGGATTCTGACACAATATTAATCGTGTTCTTCGCAAAAAATGGCATTCAGCATCGACTACTCTTATCTGGTTCCCTGCCTAAAATTCCTTTGATCACATAGTGTCAGGGGCAGGTAATCCATGTCTTAATAAAGTATCTGTTCTATTCTGTTTCTGTATGCCCAAAGTGTATGTGTGATATATTATGATAGTGCAGTGTCAGTTCATTTCTGCACAATAACAGTTGATATACTTGATTGATAGGATTAATATATTATGGAAAAATAGATTATTTACTTCATTTTACTTAAAAAGTGTTGATCCTTTTTTGGTAAATTGTATGAACTCAAATGTGAATGTTATTTAAATTTATAAATGACTTTCATTGATAATATAGAAAATACATGGTTGGTGCCGGAGATGGAGAAGGTTTATCCGGTGTGTGTGAAAGCGTATCTTGGCGAGCTCTAGCGAGCCAAGATTCGCTTTCGCAGCGAACCGGATAAACCTTCTCCATCTCCGACACCAACCATGTATTCGATTTATCCTGCTATTCTCATTAACTTTAGTACAAAACTACATTTTTTACTGAAATCCGTACTTTTTCGCCAAATTATATGTGACGTAACGTACACTAATGACTTTTTGTTTGTGACGTCACTAATGACGTCACACGGAGCTTTACATCCTTTAACATGGAAACAACGCATTTAAAGGTTTAATATTTAATACTCAAAATAGCATTAATACAGTTTACATATGACAACAAGTTTAAAAATCTCTATTTTAGCTTTAACAGAACGTGGGAATCTTAAAATGATTTGTATTTTAATCACGTGACGCACTGACTGGAGATGCATGTAGATAAGTTTATCCGACAGGGCTATCTCCTGCACCTAATGAGCGTGATAGCGGGATAAACATGTTTATTCATATTGTGTAGTGTTTATGTATTATCTTATAATACAGATTTCATTATGTTGCCTTTGACTGTTGTAAAATACTTGATTCACATAAATATTTTTAAGTTTCATGTCTGCCTAGATGTTATCATCTACCTGCTCTGTTTTTTATAAGATTAGCAATGCTTTGACATTGCTTGCAGTTGTGTTGATATATGATCGTTATGTTGGAGTCATTGTGTTAAGTCTTTATTGACCTTTTTAACACTTCCCTATTTTTCTGATGTTTATGAAATTTAACTCAACACTGAAGATATTATATCATTGATTATTACTTCAAATTATTATGTTGTATGATACTGACTGCATGAATGTTAGTATCCTTCCATCCACCTTGCAGAATATTTTAATGTTTTGAATATCCTTAAAATTATTTTAACTTGTAATGTGTATAAAATAGGTATATCTGTACACTGAATACATTTTTGTTGAACATGTATACAATGAATATATAGAATAAAGCAGACTGATTGGTTCACAGGTAAGTAAATATCGACATTCTCTTGATTGCATTTGCTTCAATAATTGAATGCGAATTGTTTAAAGTAATAATTCAACAAATACTAATAAAATGCAACAAAAAACCGTTGTGACTTAATTAAACAGACAAATTGTGCAACATGAAACATTTATAGACACATAATTATTATCTTATGTCCAGAGTTTATTCACATAAAATAAAGATTTTGTTCAAAAGAGCTTTTGTTATGTTAGTTATATGAAGGTGTGAAACAGTTATATCTTATAAGGTTTTATATAGCTTGCGTTAATCCCTGGGGCACAAATATTACAATATGGACGTAAATTAAGGCGTGTTTTTAATTTTTGGTATATATCTATTAAATTGTTCAGTATTTTCTTGCTCAAATAAAAAAGACACTAAGTATAATTTACCATCAACCAGCCCATGAAAATACATTACTGTAAATACTAAAATAGATTTATTAGACATACCTTTAGTATAAAATATACATATTCAAAAGTTGTTTACAAGCATTAGCACATTGGTATAAAAGGTGTTAAAATTATGTTATTGTTATCATTTCATGATCTGGTGTATAGCGATTCTCTTGGTAGATTACAGACTGCTGTGCAGTCTGATTATTTTAATTGTAAATGTACAAATAAATCTTATGAAAACAAAAAAAAGAGTCGCACATACGCCCTTGTTTTTTAGTTTGTGTCATGCTATTCTCACGACACCGTTTGTAAATCAAACGTCGTCCGATTTTTACGGCACCGTAATGTAAATAAAACGACGTGCTATTCTCACGACACCGTTTGTTAATACGACTACGTGTTATTCTAACGACAATGCTTGTAAATAAAACGACGTGTTATTCTTACGACACCGTTTGTAAATACGACTACGTGCTATTCTCACGACACCGATTGCAAATAAAACGACGTGTTATTCGTACGACACCGTTTGTAAATACGACTACATGCTATTCTCACGACACCGTTTGCAAATATAACGACGTGTTATTCTTACGACACCGTTTGTAAATACGTCTTCGTGCTATTCTAATGCCACCGTTTGTAAATACGACCACGTGCTATTCCCACGACACAGTTCGTAAATAAAACGACGTGTAATTCTTACGACACCATTTGTATATACGACTATACGTGCTATTCTCACGACACCGTTTGCAAATAAAACGTTACATGAGTAACAACAACACTATTTAATACAAAAAGCATGATAAAAATAGGATTATCCTGTAATTATAACTTATTGACACCAATTATTCTCGCATGAATTATTGCTAAATATGTTAATATTTTTATTCAACATATTTTAAAGGTATACAAATATTTCCTGGTCCGTCATAGACAGTGCATACCAAATGATTATACAGTACAACATGATCTTTTTAAAACATTTGGTTTAATGTCAAATAGTAACCCAAATGGCCAGTGTCTACTTATGAACAGGGACAACACTACAATTCCAAAGGTTTTGCGCGGTGCTTCCCAATTGCTGTCTCGGCAGCAACATTTGTACTTATATGATTGCAGTAACACAATAATTATACCAACACCAACGCTTTAAAAATCAATTTGATATACCTACATTTGTAATATATGTTAATAAATCAGTGATTTGATTTAGACCCTGTTATTTGTCAGAGGGCAGTCGTATTGGCCCAAGGCCGACTGTCCCGAGGACAAATAACACGGCCTATATCAAATCACTGATTTATTGACAATTTTATTAAATAACTTAATGAACATAAAAAATGTAAACTTTGTTTGTTGTTTTTTGCAATTTATCTCAACATTTGTACCCCTGACTTGCTCAAAACAGGCACTTTAATTGGGAATGAATATAATTTCCCTTTCTCAAATATATTCAATTCTTTAAATTATCAGAATCATTTTCATTTTAAATGTTTTGAAACCACGTGAATAGAGAATTACTTACACAAGATTTCAGCTAAAATCTATATCACTTTTTGGCCCTGCTCTAGCAGCCAATCAAATTGCTAATATGCGGGCCAATATCTATATCACTTTTCGGCCCCGGGCCGGAAAGTGATATAGATATTGGCCCGCTTATTGGAAATGCCACTGTATTATTACGCCAGGCAGTAAACAAGTTACAAGGCTGATAATAAATAGTTATTTAATAATAGGTTAGACAAGAATCATCTATAGAGGACTAAAGTACATATAATCATTGTTATAATACTGAAATCAGTTTCTTTGTAACAAGGGAAACTACTCTGCCATAGTTCTTGTAGTAGTTATTTCCCTTTATTATAATTGCATGAAAGGTCGACTGAACGGACAACAAAAAGGTACGGGAGCTTCATAAGCAGAAACTTTTTATTTTGATAATAATTCTGTTATCAGTGTACGTTTTAATGTCAAATCGAGATCATTTAGAACCAGGTTATACCAACAACTTGTGTTATCATGCCAAAATATTATGTACGAGTATTTGTGTAATTTTACTGCAATAAATTTTACAAGCATGCTTGAATGGTTTCATAAATATGTCCTACATTGATATTGGATACATGTCAAGTCACTGTACTCATTCTTAAGTACTGCGTATGTAAACATGAGAAACAAAATACAAATGTGCATGGCTTTGAATTGTATTAAACAGTGCATTTTGTTGCGTTTATTATTATTTTCATATCGACGAGACCATGTCACACATTTATTTGATAATAACCACCAACTACAACTATTTCTGAACCTTAAAACGAATAATAACACACGGCCTGAGTTTAATCTGATATACATGTGTGCATTCATGTATTTATTTCACTAGGACTTGATGTCGCACCTTAGCAGTCAGGTTTATTTATCGACTTTACCAGATTTAACGGTGGAGAAGTCCCGGCCAGGGGAACACCAAGGTAGAACCGTAAGCTATCTGGACAGCTTCCCTACATGTGACCTTTGTCTGGTTCCCGAACTCGCAGCCATCTGGGACTAGTGATTACTATAATCAGACCATACATATATTTAGTAAAATGTCGAAAAACTTTGCAATAATTCCATATTATACTGTATTAGATATGATTCAGTTCGGTTTTCGTATATATAATCAGTAACGTTTGTTATGTGCCCGCCCGTGTGCAATGTTCGATCAGTACTTACCACAGTAGATTAGAACGTAACATAGTCAACAGCTTGGTTAAAACTATTGATATTTTGCAGTGTCGAAAATGCGTATTAATGGTGCGTTTGATAGTGTAAATTCTATTAATAGAAAAGTAAATGAATAAAAATTATAATCGTTATCATGTTTGGCGTCCACATCGTATGGCGCACGAGTTGTACACAATCTTCTATAATATATACAGGTACACTGTACATTTATATTAAAAAACAGAAAACGACAATGTTGTTGTAACTCCTGAAGATATTCCATGTTGAGTCGAGAAGATTCAGATTTCTTTAAATTCTCTGTTCTATGAAACGAAATTCTTTCATCATTTTATAAATCCAATTTTAATCTTGAAATTCATGGTGTCTACTTGGATGTATTAAGTGCGAACACTGGTTCATCGATTTCGAAACAGGAAGTCTATAAATGCAATGACTATTAATTTTGTGAACTCAAAACTATTTTGAACAGTGTTAGTAAATATGTGGGTTGAAAAAAACAGTCGAACCGTAACCGTTGAAAGTTTCGGTGGTTTCTGAAATGTAATAAGCAATATTTATAGCTATTCATTCTGATAGAATACGATATTCGGACATATCTTAGGGTTTTCTATTATCAAACCTAGTTGATTCGACATCGGCACGAAGTAAATACAGATTTTTTACATTTTGAGTTCTAGCAAATAATGAAACTGAATTAGTTATAGCGAGATATATCAAATGATGTAAATAATAACTCTGCGCAGAAAAAATATTTTGTTCCATCTTCGGGCTGAAATTTATACAACAACAGATCTGGCATCCAAGAAGTGATTTATTTTAGAAGATTACTAAAAGTTGAGATCATGAATAACGAAAACAACGCAACGACTAGCAGAGGATTTCATCAAAGCGGAAGTTCCTATCTTCATGTTGATGGACTAACTTCTCTTAGAACCGAAGCTACTTTTTCAAGTACCATTCGGGATATGAACGATGTTGAAGAACCACGATCAAACATGCAACCAATATACGAAGAACCGCTCTATGATGACACTGGCGTCACAGTAACAGAATTGTGCGCGACGTGTTCCCATAACGGGATAAAAAAAGAAGCCACCCATTTCTGTCCAGGTTGCGACAGACGCGGGAGATATATATGTGGTGATAAATGTTTGAAAGACCACAACATGTGGTGTAAGGGTCCACAGCATGAAGTACAATCACTTTCAATAGATAGGTAAGTGTTTGACTCATATGGAACCCTTAACACGCGACGGTCTGGTTTCTTTATTTCTTTCTATATTTTATTTCATCGAATTTAACGCCATTTTCAACATTATTTTAGTTGTATTGTGACCGTCAGTTATCCTAATCAGCTTTCATGGACTTCAATTAGGCCTTAACCACTTTTAACCAGATTCTATCCACAATCTGCTGCCAATCTTAAGAGGTAGGAGACAATTTAAGATAGGATGTAATATCTTCAGTCATATTTATCATGAACAGTATAAGCCTCGGCCGGGCTTCGAACTCACAACTTTTTGATCAGTAGGTAAAAGCTGTAACCACTGAGCCATCAAGGTCGGCTATACTTTTTTCACCGCATTTTTGTCTATACGTTTATCATGTTACAGTTTGGCAAATACAGTACAACCTCTCCATAGGGGTCATTACCTTGGCAACAACCTCCCTTCAACAAGAGTATGGTTTTTCCCACTGCACGCTTTAACTATTAGTTTAACTTCTCTAGAGCAACAGCCACTCAACAACAACAACAACATAATTTTGCTTCTCCCAAAAGGTGTTGCTTTTTGAGAGGTTGCACTGTAATTATAAATAGAAGACAATCTATCATCCCATATACGTCGAAGTCGACATGTTTTGCATATTTGTATTGAAAACACCAACTTTACATGGTGTGCTCTTCAAACTGTATTTTACGATCTGATAATGGGGTATAATTTCATAAATACTGTTGTGCGACGCAAGTTATTTATTATATTTGCTAAGTCTTGGTGAATTATAAAGATATTATATCTAAACTAACGTAATGCACTGTCTGTCTCCAGCGTAGTACAGTAGGTAACTGAAAAACACTGGGTGGGGTAACTGTGCCATAAAGTTACGTAAACACCCATGTTCACTCACTATAGCCTCTCACTTGAGACTATTACAACATGACCTTCATGTACACACTTGAACAATGGGAATCCAAATGGGACATGAAATTCAATCCATCAATGAGCCAAGGCATCTAAATCACGAGACTCAAGACACTCGTACCAACCAATACCACCTTAAAAACTGTCTCATCCGCATCATATATTGGTTCAATATATTTGTACATTGTTTATCAAGCAATCTTACATGGAACAATCACATAGATAACATCACAAACAGGCAAATCAAACTCAGACGAAGCATCAAGGTTTACTCTGAACCACTCAAAAGCCCAGCTTACAAAACACTTGCACGTCCCTAGCTTGAGTACTGCTGGAGTGTCTGGTTCATGTATTCATACACCGGTACTCTCATTGACCAGCTTGAATCAGTACAGCCCCAAGATGCCCGCTGGATAACGAGGGACTACAGCAAAATATCAAGTGTAACAAGCATGCTAAATTCCCTAGAGTGGAGACGCCTTAACATATGCCTGATCATGTTTTATAACATCTTTACATGGTTAGGTCGCCATTCCCCTACCTGACTAACTGAAACTTTTAACTAGGGCCACAAGGACACGCCCACAAGGACATTCCAGCATATTCAAACCAATAAAGACTACCATAAGATTTCCTTCATTCCCAGAACCATCATCCATTGGAATGCATTGTCCCAAGGTATTGTTAACTTGTCTGGACCAAAGTTCAAGTCAGACTGTAAGCCGGATTGAACATATTACCCTGTTTTTAATCTGGTTTTCTTTTATCTGGTTTTACTACTCTTTCTTACTAGTTAACGCGCAAATCTAAGTCCGCAGATGGGGTTTGACTAAATAAAAGATAGATGGAATGAACGAGGGTTAGGAGATATTGGCTTTGTTATTGGACTTCGGAAGTCGTATTGGCCTTAAGCCTTTTACCAATACGACAGGCCTTGGCTCAAACAAAGCCAATATGAAATCACTTGATAGTAAAATTATATCATTAATTAACTATCTAATATTAGAGAAGAAATTAGAAGAAATTAACGACACTCAATATAAAAGAGCTGTCGGCAATACGAATAGAAAAAGTCGGCCAAAACGGACAAAACTCGACAATACGGGATTTATGCACTCCCACTGGCTAAAAACTCGGCACAATATGGAATTATGAAATACAGGCTTTTCATTGGTTGTTGAGACTCGCCATAATACGAGTAAAGGCATAAGAAAAATTAATGGCTGGTATTGTTTTTTCATTCAACGTTCCAAAATGAGCAGCATTTCTTGAAAATCAAAGGAATAGTTATTAATACATTTTTTTGTATTAAATACTTATCAAATAGGGAAATTCATATGGGCCGAGTTATTTATAATCGACCAGCTGTATTAGCCTTCACCCCAATGGCTCAGGCCAATACATCGAACCTCGGACAAATAACTCGGCTAATATGAATTTTCTTAATTAATAACATTATAACTTGAGATTGGGACCTCCTCAATGTGTAGACTTTGTTCCAAGAAGTGATTTTGATATCGTCATTCTATGGTTCAATCACAATCATTCATTTCTCAATCAATAAACAGGATGAGACATAGTGTCAATGATAAAATGTTATTACCTCTTAACACCTCATGCAATGCACGTAGCGTTTTATATTCATTTGATTTACTTCATAATCATAACTAAACGCGATCAATATAATGTAATAATATGGTATTCAGATTAAACAAAAGATAAAAAATGTATGACATAAAACTAAAGATATAAAGGTGTCTTGTGTCAGTGTAGAAAATGACTAAGGTCTGGCGTGTCTGTAATTTTATCATAAGAATAACAATCTAATGAAAACGTATCAAAATTTACATGACGTAACGAAATAAAGTGGAAATTGCTTGGACGTCCAGCTCACAAGCTTAGCTCAACTGATTAAGCGTCTGTGGACCTTGGGTACGTGGGTTCTATTTTTTTTGCGGACCTTAGCACTTTGTTTGTCTACATCCGCCTTAAACTAGTTCCCGTTCTATGTTGCAGTGCATGTCTATTTAAGTTCAGTTTTCCATGAAGGCCCGCCTGGTTAGCTCAGTGGTTAGAGCATTGGTGAGGCTCACACTGTCCGTGACATTGACTGAAGATATTACATCCTATGTGAAAATGTCCCCCACCTATGAATTATGTGGGGTAGCTTGGTAATAGCTTGCGGATAGGATGTGTTTAGTCCAGGGAAGTTGGTTTAGGATAGCTACCCGCCACGATATGACTGAAATAATGTTGGGAATTGGCGTTAAATCCGAATAAATAAATAACTCAGGTTTCCATGAGTAGCTTCAATACATTGACTTTAATGGTGTCAATTCGCTTATAAGCATGCACAATCGTTGGTAGTAAGGCATCCTGTGAGATATGTAGACCAGGCTTGATATAATCTAGGTTTATCTTTTTACTATAAAAAAGTGGGCGCCGAGGCCCACGTGAACACAATTTTAATCCGTGGAATTAAAGTGACGTGTCAAATGGCAATTAATTATAAAATATATGTACACATAAGCTACGTAACTGCATGATACAAATGCATATGGAAGTAAATACTAAATATTATATAATTCTGCTTATGAAAATTAATTACCATAGATAGTGATACGCAATAATACTGGTATACTGGTATATACATGTATTGCAATACGTTCCAAATGCAATACGTACCGGTACGGTTCTACCCCGTGTCGCGAAATTTTTAAGTAAGAGTAAATTTATATTCAATTTGACAACTTCAACTTGTAATGTATCAGCTGTAGCCTAATTCAACCGGAAACTGTTACAAATATTTTATCTGCGTAAATGCATTAATACTGTATGTGTTGCCTTGCTCAAGGAGAATTTTATAGTTATGTACAATAATTTTATTGTTGTATACTATACAGCATGAAGGTTCATTCTAGTCGCTGATATTTTCCTTAGTTCCTTGGTGATAACTTAAATAAGGATACCATCATGCACATGAATGATGAAACTAAATATTTTCGTTAAAATCCAACTTGAATACTTAATAAATCAGCAGTTTTAAACTCCCAATATATCGCAATACTAGTACGTATTGCAAATCAGTGTTTCGAATTTTCCGCAATACCATCCCTAACCATAGGCAAAATATGGTCATGTGGTTATGATCTCTTACTAGTAATCACTAGCCGCTAACCGCTGTGAGATAGTATCTCACTCGGTTCCAAATTTGTGCGGAAGCTGCCCAGCTTAGGACCGGAAAATGTCGCCCGAGTAAGCCTGACTATAGAATTTGTAACTAAAATAAAAGATAAAATAACATT